>JAQFZA010000358.1:0-24467 GCA_034695115.1 Desoria olivacea | reverse complement strand
TTGAGGAGATGCAATTCCCATTATACTAACTCGAGTTGTTAGGCAGAGCGGAGATTGCTCTGTTGTTCGGTTATGGAAACCGAACAATTGAATATAGACTTTTACAGAGTGAGGTACAGATAATATCGCATAATAGGCAGGAATTGCAATGTTAGAGCATGACTAGTTATAAGGGCTAAGGCTAGATTCGGGGATACAAAATCGTAGAAAAATAGGCAAAAAGCTAACCAAAATTACAAAATGTAAAAACTCGTAGAGAATATTGAAGAAACATAGCAAGAATTCCATGGCAACATAACAAATAATGCTATGCATTTATAACCGGAAACCCTTTTGTTATATAAGTTCACGTTTCATATTTATGAAACACCCGGTATATATAGTGAATATAATCCGTTTTTATGAATAATGAGATTGCGTAATGAAGATTGACAATTATAAGACTTTTATATTTTAACGACGATATTATTTAATATATTAACACCTAATATTTTCTCCAATCTTGTACAGTTTGGCGATATATGTAATTCAATAATTCGATAAATCCCATACTGACTTACTATGAGAATTGTACTGTAAGATAATCTTTCAGAATTTGTTGTGCCTAAATAAAAAAAACGAACAGCAGCACCCTTATTGTCAGTTGGAGTGTTTTCTATAACCCAGAGAACACCCTATAAAATATAGTCTTTCGTCGACTATTTATGAAAAGTTGATAGTATTGAGATTTGACACATCAGGGACTAGGTGGTGGTCCCATGAGTCCAGGTTATTGGAAGCCCTATACGATTTATACTTCTGCATGCATGTAAACTTATGCGTGTAAACCGGAAAGTCGGTCCAGAAGGTTCCATCAGATTTGATCCTTCTTCCAATTTAACTCCATTTTCTCATATAGACAACATCGGCAGGGAGCCATAAACGTGCATTCTCACAAAGTAGCGTCCCCTTTAATAAATATTCACTATTATTAGTAGTAATCATATATTCATTTCAATCAGTGTATTTTAGGATCTGGCTGCTGACCAAGGTAAGTTTAACCAAGCGTTTAAACAGAAAGACTTATAGTTTCAGGACTGCTATTAAACACGAGGATTTTCCAGCGTCCGAAGTCCAATCTTAACCTATACTTACTGAAGACCATGTTTGTGAGTGACAGAACCGGTGGACTAGGCCGAAAATGACAGATAATAATTTATGCAAACATTGTCAGCCAACTACCCGTCTCAGACAGTTGTTAAGTTGATATATCACCTTATACAATTTTGAACTCCTCATTAACCTACTAGTGGCTGTAGCTTTGTCTTAACCTTGACACTTGACGCTGATGAAAAATAAATGCGCAATCCGAATATGCAAAATTAATGAACTTGAGTACGTGCACATGCACATGCACAAAGCTCGTTCAATAGTGGAAACTCCATTCCCGTGATAATGCATGTATACAGATTATATATGGATAGGCATAGGCGGAAGTAGTAATTTCTCAATTTTCTAACATTTCATGAAAATGCAACGTCTAATGCAATCAGTATTCAGATTGTGTTTTGGAGTTGTTGGCTTGGGTTTGAGCTATAGTTGTATGCATGTACCAAAACGGTGATATTTTTTGGATTATTTTTTAGGTGTATTCTAATACATAGATGTACTCGGATTTAGATTTAGGTTTAGTTTTAGTTCTTCAATAACAAATTTAGTTTTAAGCTTTCTTAAAAGGTTTTAGTTACTGAAACCCTCATTCAACAAAAAAAACTTGATTATTCAGAACATCAAGCGCCTAATATTTTAGTTTGCATTAGTTTGTTTTAGGTATCCTTTTTGAAGATGGGCGAAGTCAGAGGTATTTACAGAGAATACCAATTTAAGGAGTTTCGCTCTCCCTCCTTTGTATTATACATCTGGTAAGTTACGGAGCATAAGTTCTTAAATTCTCAATTCCCAACAACAACTAGGTACTTTAATTATGAACAATTTCTTATCGTTCGGAGGAATTCAAGAACGAAGAACATTCTCTGTCTGATTAATTTTGAGAAATGCATCTTTGTTCTTTTTTCACTTGAACATCTAGAAAACAATGCAGAAGACCAATTGCTTTCACTAATGAAATCCTGCTTTCACTTTAAATCTCAAAATCAACATCTACAGACTGACCGTAACGTAAAAAGGTGACATGTAGGTACAACTTTATATTATGTATTTAATACCCATTGTTGCATGACATTTGTGAGATTATTTCCCAAAATTGAATGGTTAATTTGGCATATTTGACAAACTCATGTGAATGTGTTCTGTTTTTATGTCGCTTTGTACCTTGCATTGGAATTGGCTGGATTAATAATTTGTCAATAAGAAAACTTCCTCGTATACTCGGCCTATGCCATAAACATAATGCAAATTATTTGAACCAAAATGCTAACTAAACCCAACGAGCGCATATAGCCAAATCGCCTTTAAAACGGGTAACAAACAGCCAGGTCGAAAAGGATAATAAAATGAAACTAGAGAGAATATACTATCTAGATTGCATATTGCTACCAGAGTATATGACTTTCATGTGGTGTAGAAAATGGATTACATTTTTACAGCCCATTGCCGGCATAGGAATGAAAATTAAAAACTGTATATTGAGGCCATGGCAGTTAAGCTACGTTTTATCTGATTTTAAATAATGTGGCCTATTCGATCCTGACTAGGCATGCAATAGTTAATGTCGCCTCTACCGCTGAAATAATGGATAATGGGAATAGGAACGATCGGAAGCTAATGGGCTACACGAGTAGGTCATTGAATGCTGAAGGTGAACCGAAATCGATGTTGCATAGGTTAAGTACCTAGTTTCGAAAGTGACTACCGGACCTTGGGGAATTAAACTACCGCAGTACGAGTGGAGCAGTGCACTTGTACAAGCCTATGTATTTATTACTTTGGAAATCGATATGACTCATGCGCTTGTACATCGTGGAACATACCCTTGACTCAGGGAGACAGAATCTGCAATCCCGAAACTCGGTTAAATCCAGTTGTCGAGAGGTAGAGCATAATAATGATATGACCGGGTATATAGGTGGGTGCAGTTTCCGTAATTCCGGGACTTATGAGCATGTCTACGTCTTATACTCGTTGCCCGTCACTGCTGGAACTTGTCGATCGGGAGGATAGAGAACTCTTACGTATTTTCGTCAGTCTGTCTATTGCGGTGTTTGAAACTGTGTTCAGTGTTGTATGATTCTCCCAAGCACACGTCAGAGACTAATCCGCTCCGTCAAAACTTTCCTAGGAATTTCAAAACTATCTTGTTGTTGATACGTTTTATGTCGAAAAGACCATTTTTACAAAATACTATATATAGTTTGCAGTGAGATCTAGAAATCAAACATTTAATCGGAGCAAGAGTAACTCATTTCCATATTTGCGGTGGTTGAGTGAGGCTCTATCCATCTCTGAATTCTGAATTGTATGACTTGTATTCTAATTCTCAGTTAAAGATAACAAGGGACACAATTAGTGTGTAGTAATTTAAAAGAAGTCAGGTAGGGGAGCGTTGAATTGGATATTGGAAGCAAGGAAAGAGGATAATTATTAGAGATAATCCATATCCACCCAAATACAGAGGCTATTATTGTATAGCCTATCTTTAACTACTTTGTAATTTGTATAAAGAACGCTGACACAGTAGTAGTTTCCCAAACACAAACCATCAGCTTTTGGTTTATGTTATTTCTGATTCAGATAAAGTTGGAGGAGTTTCAACAACATCCAGAGGCGAGGAAAGTGTAAAGGAGGATAATCATTGTGTTCAGAAAGCCCAAGAGCTTACCTTCTGCTTGTGAGTTAGGTCTCCTGATCCTAGTCCGTTGGTCCCTCCCTGGAAAATACACAATGAGATCCACTCGTCACAAATTAAAAATGTTACGAGGAGTCAGTCGTAGCAGTGCAAGTGGTAGTGGCAGCTTACCTTATCGAAAATACATTCATTATCAACACCCTGCTAATTTTCATCGTCATTCTTCAACAGACAATGCTACCACGAACAGTCACCTAACTAACTTCAATCATTCAACCAACAGCAACAGTCGGACACGGAGCAAGCCATACAATCAGCAGTCGCCAGTGTATTTATCAACCTCTTCAGCCCTACAGGCTATTTCGAACGGGAACCACACAACCAACAATCAGAACCCCCCACGACGGACTCAAAATCTCGCTTGGGTGGACATTCATTCTACAGCGATGGACCTTAACTCTGAAATCAGAGCTAAGGCTTTTGCCATCTGTAAGGACTATCTTCATGGCGCTTGGAAGCAGATTGATGCAAGAGATTTGATCGTCAAACGCATCAAGTGAGTCAGATAAGATAAATTTTTTTTACATAAATTACACATCAAGATGCATTGTCAAAAAATGTGCATCCGACATTCAAATGTCATCATAATCTCCGTTCCTCTAACAAGGCACATGGGAATGAGTAGTGGCCAACGTCCATCATGGTGGATGTTTAGATTTCTATACTTCTCGGAACACCTCTGACCGAACCTGACCCAATTTATATTTCCGGATTAGTTTCTTGCTTTTCTCAGGCAGCTTCTTGTGGAGCTTGCGGAATTTGGCATGCCCGCTAACTCTATGTACTTAAGTACGTACCCCGAATCCCGATGCCCTCATTAGATCTGAGGGTTTCAAGAGCAGAAATTATACCCAAACCACGGGCATCATCATTTCGTCATATGCACATACCTAACCGGCAGCCCCCCGAAGCCGGGCTAAGTAAGTTTTGTGGAGCATTTTTTTGACTGGCACATGGAAGGATTTTTATTCTGCTATGTACGTTCGCCTTACAGAGTTTTGCATCCGTATCAAACTTCACGTAATGAATCATGGAAGTCAGGCGTCATATTACGATCATCCCATGCATTTTTTATGCAACCCGAATGGTAGAAGTTATCTCTGACACTTATTTATGCATTTACTTATCATTCTGCTTTTATGAATAGGACAGCATCATTTATTTTAACCGGAACCGAATAAGCAGGTGGACATCAGCAGGCTGAGGAGAAAGATTATTCGGGGGAGGTTAGAGTGGGTAGGTTAGGTATGATAAGGAATGATGATGCCATAATTGCCATTTACAACCATCTCCGTAATCCCAGTATTATTATGATAGTTTCCATACATAATAATATCCTTTTGGTTTAGCCTTCAATTTAAGTGTAAAAATAGACTTGTATACTCTTTACAGTTAAGAATAGTTGGGAAATGAGAAGCTGAGATTATGAGAAGTACTTTACGACTGACAATAGGAATTACATATGGCAGGACACTTGACACTTGAGAATTGAATGAGTTTGTTGGGCCTTGTCTGTAACATGAGAAATTCATACATATACTCGACTGATACTGCAGAGTATAGTGGTACAGCTAGAGAGGACTTATACTTTCTTTGATCTGGTTGATCCTGAAAATGTAATTATATTTTTTATGATTTGCAATCATTATCCCTCATCGTAAAATTCCTTGGCAATTTACAAATGCCAATTTTCATTCATGGCGTGACACAAGTCTTTAAATAAGTTTTCCTGATCTGCTGGGTGTGGAAAAAAATGAGAGCAGGCAGACAGTGTAGTATAACAACAGATAGGATGTCTAGTGAGGAGGTTGGCGTTTTAGAATTCGGATTTAAGAGGATTTGCCGACATTCAGGGGAGAGAAGTACAATTTCTCTCACAAGATTTGGTGGTGGCAATGCGCAAAAAAAATAAGTGGTCGGTTGTCGGTAGCTTTGGATTTGCTACCAGCTACAAAACCATTATCATTTTCTAAACTGATACCAAAATGTTGTTTCAGTGATGGCTCCTAATGTTTGGTATCCGATCCCCGTAATTTAATATTGATGCTTATAGATGACCTTCGGGAGTGCTAAGTTATGAATGGTTTCTTGTATATGGGAATGGCTACACTGCCAATTTCTAAACGGCTTTTCTATTATCGTGAGTTCATTTTTAGCACCGGACAGAATTGCCATTTGTTATTTATTGTCGTGTAGCAAATGGCGTTTTGGAAAACTTCCTCTGAAAATACTTCATGGGCATATGGAGTGGTAATAAAAATAATTAGCAACTTTTGAATGTATGATGTCTTATTCCATTTACGATTTAGTTTATTTACTATAATTTTTTTTGCATGCAAAATGCGACTCATTCTTTGTTTTTAAAATAAGGAATCCTTTGAAATTGGGTCAGCCACAGAAACTCTTCTACCTTTTAGAGCCGGTACATGACTTGTGGTTAAGTGCAGTTCCAACTTCCTACATTCCATGATGTGTTATCGTTGAGGTAACGTGGGATAAGGTTAAGAGGGTTTGTTTATTATAAAGGCATGAAATTAGTTGCTGCTGGTTCCAATTTTTCAATAAGGCAATAATAAGACAAGACAATAACTATTTATTATTTGAAAAACCCTTCGATGTTCTTTTATGTTTTGCCGAAAGTCAATATTCGTGTGCGGTATTTCACAATCTTCTTCAATCCGTCGTCATTGACTTTCTCCTTTCGGTATAGAAAGACAACAGCATATATTTATATTCGAGCAGATATTCGAGCTAAAATTATATTTGTCATTGTTCCGATAATGATTTTTTTTAGTTAACTACAATTCAAACAAAATATATTGAATTGAGTACGCATTCTATAAATCCTTCAAGGGCAGTGCTTAATAAATTAACTGGATGTTCCTTGTAAATATTAAACAAATACCGTTTGTCTTTTAAGTATACTTATCTTGTCTTGTCGAATGCTGAGTGAAGGCTTTTATTCATATGCTCGTATAATAATGGCTAATTCAATAATAACAGTATTAAAATAATGTACTCATCAACTGCGTCAACGGTTTAGGCTCAAAATACTTCAAACGGATGTGTTTTGGTAAATTACGCATGTATTTAATCTGGAGCGTTCAGACGATGAAAAAAGTTTAAACATAAACATTGCTACATCTTACAAGATGAGTCATGTCATAATGGCTTGTTGTAACTTAATGCCAGCCCGAATTGGAATCTTCTCTGTTTGCAGTTATTTGTATTTCAAATGCGTAGTTCTGCTCCTCACTCACTTACTATTATTAGACAGTTATAGAGGGATAGAGATGATAAATATGGATGAAGTCTAGACAAAAATAACAAGGTCTTATACAACTGCCTATAATTAATTCATTCAAGGTTTTTGGATGAACTTCGTTTTTATGTTTTTGTTTTGTTACCGAATTTCGTCGACATTTTCTACTTGATGTCCCAAAAATGTATTGGACGAACAAGACATTTATTTCCTGGCATTCGTCGGGTTGTTTTTATGCATTGCTTACTTTGTCTGATGACATTAACTGTGACGACGGTTTTGTTTACATGGCAGATGATAACGTATTTGCATTTGTTGTTGGTTATATGTACTTACATGAGATATTTTTTGTAATCTTTCAGTGGAGGACTGAGTAACTACTTGTACCATTGCTCATTACCATCAACATTGTCTCCAGTGTACACCGAGCCTACCCAAGTTCTCCTGAGATTCTATGGCCAGGTATGCGTCTTGGTTCTTATCGAACGCACTTCTCCTTCTTTTAATTCAAAAACGGAGTTCTGAGGTACGGCAGACCCGTATGCCGCAACAGATTAGAACAAATGGCCTTTGATTTCCCATAGGTTCATGGAGAAGGTGCTTTGGAGTCTTTGATTACGGAATCTGTCATATTTACACTCTTATCTGAAAGAAAACTTGGACCAAAATTATACGGAGTCTTTCCTGGTGGAAGAGTTGAAGAGTTCATTCCTGTAAGGTTTATTTGCTGTTTAATTAAAAATTCAGTTGCAGTCCATATTCCGATTTCCCGTCTAATTTTTAGCCGTTTTTTAAACCTGGAAATATTTATCTTAATACATTATTTGGATACAATAATTACACCAACCTTGTTTGCTATTCCTAAATAAGTAAGGCGAAGCAAATACCCTCGACACAAACACTGATGGTTTCGCCGATGCCTTCTTGTATCCATTTTCTGTATCGAACTGACTTTCCTAAGCTTTATTCTATAAAGTGCATAACTTAAATAAGAGTAAACGTAAGCACATAAACAAAATTCAATGCCCCATTGCCGGAAAGATAAAGTATATATGGACTGTTTATAAGGACGTATTCATTAGAACGATGAAATGTATGTGTAAATTTGTATGTTTTGTGTGACTAGGCTCGACCACTAACTACTATGGAATTGCGTGATCCTGAACTAAGCAGCTTAATTGCTCAAAAAATGTCTCAAATTCATGCTTTGAATATTCCTATTAGCAAGGAACCGTCGTGGCTTTGGGGAACCATGGATAGGTAGGTAGTTTTAAAAAAAAATTGTTTCAACTGGCGATAATTCATATGTTGATGTCAATATAATTCCAGATGGATGAGTAACGTGCAAGAGAGCCTTGTAAAAGTATCACTTCAAGATTCTCCACAAAAAGATATTATTCAACGACTAAAGGGATATAAGTTGGATGAGGAACTGAGTTGGCTTAGGTAAGGCTTAGGCCATTGTAATACTGAAGATGAGTTAATTTTAGTGAATAACGAAAGTCTGTTTACAATTTTGTAAACGTTTAGGAAGTACCTGCCAAAAGTCAACAGTCCAGTTGTGTTTTCGCACAATGACTTGCAAGAAGGCAACATATTGATTCGCCCGGAATATGAAACCGCAGACGACAAGCTAGTACTTATTGATTTTGAGTATTGCTCCTACAACTACCGAGGTTTCGATCTCGCAAATCACTTCTGCGAATGGTGCTACAACTACAATGTGGACCTATATCCAAATTTTGCATCAGAACTCCGCGATCAGCCTTCATTCGAAGAAAAAGTAAGCTTATGCAAATCCGCATAAACATGGTATTCTAATTATCGTACAGGTAATAAGCAAGGTCAATCAATAATCATTTATTCCATGCATCATTTAGATTCGTTTCATTCGGAAATACATCAAGGTTCTCCGTCACGAGTATAAACTCAACTTTGTGGAAGCCGATGACGTATTTTTGAAGAACTCACCACTGTTTGATGAGGAGCATATTTTACGTGAGGTAGAAGCGTTCACCCTTGCCTCCCACTTTTTCTGGAGCCTTTGGGCAATCGTGAATGCACAAGTTTCGAAAATTCCCTTCGGCTATTGGGTACATTTTTAATATTTGATATTTTGTCATGAATTCTGAAAAGGAAACAAAAATAACAATCTTTTTGACAACTTTACACAGGAATACGGAGTAAGCCGAATAGAAGCGTACTTCGCTCACAAACAGCGAATCCAATAAATTCCTTGAAGATTAACCTGCATGAAGACAACCCGGATTTCTACCATCTACGGTTTTGATTATCCATTTAGTTTGCTGTCAATCACAAGCCGACAAAGTAGACTTAAGAGTTTAAGACTATTGTTGGGTGAACGCACTTAAACCGGTTCCGTGTACTGCAAAACATTCAGAGAATATGCGGGGTCGAGAATTTTTGACTTTCCATTTGTACATACACCGATACACTACAACTGCTTTATAGTTCATAAACTCACAATCACGATATATTTATTTTTATGCAGCTTAGAGAAATGTAATGTATTTCTGCACTAAATGGCGTTGTAGTAACGCTCCATATCAAATTTAATCATAGTCAACGTCCGATTAGATAAGGTAAATCAGACAAGTCTCAGACGAGTGGTTTATCTCAGTAATGCAATGTGAAGTTTTATCTTGAACATTTTAATCAAATCCTTTCCGATACAAGGAGTTAAACTATATTACAGTATAATTCGAGTGGACATGTTGATAACAATTAACTCCATTTTGTGATTTCGAATCATTTCCCTTAAATTTTAAACTAGGTACTTTTGTAGGGCTAGGATTGTTTCAAACATTCCAGAGTCTATAGAAACACCATGAATTTAAACATTAGTATTTTTGATGATTATCAAGCCTTGTGTCCGGTAGCTATTAAATCATAGGTCATATGCGATTAACGTTAGAATCATGCTAGCCAAGTAATACTACTCAATCTATTAATTAATATTTAAAAAGAACATTGCGAAAGGAATTGTATAGTTCTGGAGATCCCATGTACCAACTTGGATCAAATATTCACTGAAAAATTGACAATATATTTTTAAGTGTCGAGAGTAACATGAGCTGGACTTTTTAGCAAAAGCTACAATAGCTAAGTAATTGTAATCAAATGCTACGTTTTCCCGATTTAGCGTTGAATACAACGCAGTGTGCCGAATTCGTTTGCAGGGAGCTTCAGAACTTAAGTTTATGCTTACATATGTGTATAATTATTGTAATTGTTTCCAAACTCATTCAGATGCGTTTCCGAGAACCAATCTTCTTTATAGTGTTTCGTTCCGATAAATATAATGAGTATCTCTTACGGTATTTTAGAATTCATTCAAACAACTTGACTGAAAGTATTTGCTCCGTGACACACAGTTGTGTTTCTATTTTTTTTAATTGAGCTAATGATAGAACTGAATCATAGAGCAATCCATTCCGTTATTTGCAATATTTAGTTGATATTGAGCCGGTGGCATGAGTCGCTCTCATTTAGTTATGCTAATATCTAACAATTAACTTCTCATCTCTTGGGTAGACATTATGTTATATTGTAGTTGATTAGCCTAACAGTTATGAACTTTCTCCGTAATTAACTTGAGTTTACAAATAATCTGTTCATCAAGAAATAAGATTTCAGTTTTTCTGAAGTTACCGTTCAAAAAAAAAATTTAAACATTGTACTCCGTAAAAGATTCTACTACTATTCCGTTTAAAACCACTTCTGTCGTCCAACTTTACTGATTCAACACTGGAGTAAAAAAAAACATCTTTGAACGGTCAAAAATTTAAAAAAAAACATTATTTAAAACATTACATTTCGTTCTATAGATCAACCAATTTAAATCTAACCTAATTCCAAACGAAGCACGTCATGCTACATCCTAAGCCCAACCCATTTTAAAAGTGTCCATAATTGCGAGACTAAACTATCTAGCGTGAATAAAAGACAGTCTTTTAGCGCGTCGGTAAGGACATAGCTTTAGTTGTACCATTGTTTAAGAAACTTTACTCTTATTATAAGATCCTAATTCCAGAATTCATAGAAAATCAAGGGAAAAAACCAATTAGCAAGGGTGACAAAAAAAAGTATTTTCTATAGGTCTAATTATTATCTGCACATGAGGAAAATGGCAGCAATCCCACAGTCTGATAAATAAGAAGGTTATTAAAAGGGTTAGTGGAATAGTATGAGGGGAAAAATAAATTCTGGCCTTGATCTGGTCATGTTGACCGCAACTAAAGGAAAATGTCTTGGCCTTGACTTTTCGTCTTCAAGTTCATGTTTGAGTAAATTTAATAATTTTTCAAGCACCAACATTTATTGTAGTGTAAAAGATTAGTTACCAGCACGTTTCGCACTGTAGAGCAAGTACAAGCGTTTTTAACCCTACAAGGTTACAGGATGGAAATGAAGTGGATCGAATCGAATTGTATCTGTTGAGATTTCAAAAATCCAAACGCTGAGAAGAACTCTTACTTGATGAATGTAGCTATCTTGATTTTTTAGATGGATGTAGGTTTCATTAGGATGAGGGATATTTCGGTGGTGGAAAGAAGTGTTACTGAAACTGCGGCAATTAAGAGACTGCACAATGGAACTGTTAACGTTTATTGATTAAGACAGACTATTGAAATTATTATTAGAGCTAAAGTGTGAGAATTATGTATACACAGAGGTCAAATTACGAGTATCGGGATTTCGCGATGATAATAAGTACATACTAAGCGATCGTATGTTATGGTGCATCGATGTTAAGACGACGAACGCTGGAATGCAATGGGGATGAACTTGTATTTCTGATGATAAGTGTAACCGTACCTGTGTATGCCAAGTCAGAATTAGCTGAAGCGCCGCAATAGGAATACATACAAATAAGGTTTAACCGAAAGTCGGGTATTGTAATTGAAGAGTTTGGAGCTAGCTTTTGATGAAGGGGTTATAATAAATAAAAAAAAGTGGGATGACGTATGTATGCTAAATTTCGTCGTAGTTTTTGTGAAATCTAACTGGTTTAGTTGAATAAATTGTTGATGTATTATTATTTTGTTTTGAATAATCAGAGAAATATTAAGTAGTGATTCAGAGGGAGGAAAATAAGCTAAAATTCCGGATTGTCTCTTTTTACTTGGTTAAATTCGGGAAATAATTCATGTTGTTAAAGCCTAGAATTATCATACGTAGCGGATAAGACAGGTTTTAATGGATTGCTTGTATAATTACGAGGTTGTATACATGACAGCTTTACAAATGTATTCATCGAATGACGCCAGCTTCTCGTGTTTTTCTAAAAGATAAATGGTGATGACGGTGTGGATGTATCCCTCTGTACACCGTTAGTGCTATACGTCCAGGTACTCTAACTCTAGTGTGATAGGCGGAATTGTTTGTGAGAAATGATAAAAATGAATGACCTGGATGATGTCATAATCAGAGTGTGAAGTTTACTTTAGATTTCGGCGTGGGTTTAAATTGAAACTTGAAATTCGAAATGCAACTTACAATATTATTAGCGATAACATGATGCAGGCTTTGTCATTTGTAATTTAGATGGTCGTTTGAAATGGAATTTTTGGGGTATTTTTATGACTTAATTCAATAAAAGATTTCAAAAACTTATTCATCTGCAGTTCTTTTCTTTCTCATTGGATTTGTGACTTTATTACTGACCAAGACATACCATTAATAGCACTAAGCTCATTAAAATCCATATTACGGGCTTGCAGTTCTTAAGAAACAGAGGATATGTCCCAAATGCTGCCACTGCGGTCTCTTAATCTCTTACAACTTTAATCGTGCTTTGGGTATTGTTGGACTGTATTGCAGACCGATATGACCCAAAACATGTAATCAGAATATCCACAAAAAAACACCCGTAACAGTGTATAAGGGTTGTATGAAGCCCTTCCTTACTGCTAGGACCTTCCATTTGAGTTTATGACTACATTATCATCATCCCTAATAGCCCTAATTGTGATTGCCGTAAGACGAAATTAGCCCATGTTATAGGGTGGCATAAGTAATTATAGCTTTGAAACTGGGAGCAGCCCGTAAAGGAGAGAAGATTGAGATTCTTATTGAAACTTTAATATACTGCAAGCTAGATAATGTCCAGATATTTAAAATTCACTCACGATTTATTGTTTTAATCTATAATACAGATTTTTATTGTGTTTTACACTCAAGCCATTGCATATGCAAAGGATTCCCGTAGCTCGGAAAGATTTATCGACTTCTATGACGCAATAAGTTTTTCAGAAGCTAGTCTTTATCGGGTTGATTGATTGTAAGGTTTATTATTGATGGGTGCCACAAAATGCTCTCAGCTCTCCACTTAATTACCATGAGAGAAAAACCAGAATGCTTGAAGTAATGTAAGAATTTCTGTGCAAAAAATATTAATTAATAATTAAATGTTGACTTCATCCTACTTAATCCAACATTTTTATGTCTCGTTGGTATTTTCCATTTATGTAACCTATAGGCTTGCTTATGTACAGAATTTTTTTCCTGCTTAAGTTTAATTACAGAATCTTGTACTGTTTATCCGAGCGTTAGATAAGGAAAAATAAATGGAACTTTCTCTATTCACACTATTGGCTTTCTAATTAATTGTGAGTTACTTGGTGGTATGAGAATTGAATAACTGTAAGTTTTTGGATGTGTTCGTTGTGTACATGCCATTATGTTGATTTGAATTTAATTTCCACATTTAGAAAAACGGTTTTTTGTCAACTAAAAACTGAAATCGGTTCATAGTTTAAAATTAAATGGGAGCAGTTCATGGCTATTATTTGTATGTTGTGTTGCGGAAGTGGGAAATGTTTAAGACAGCTTAAGATGTTAAGACACCCTTGGGACTCGAGCTCGAGCTGATTCTTAATCTTAGCCGCATTGGTGTTAAATAAGTAGGGTTCCATGGTGTAACGGTTAGCACTCCAGACTCTGAATCTGGCGATCCGAGTTCAAATCTCGGTGGGACCTGTAATTGTTTTTGTCCCCTGGTGAGGGTTCTTGGAAATCAGTTGCATCAAATAACCCATTTTACGTATCATATTTTTTTCCTCATCAAAATCAATAGTACAATTATTTTTTGCATAAAATTTGTTCTGATGGAGTTTTATTGAAATGAAATTTACCCGCCGCGCCTTTTTGTTTCTCAATTGTAAATTATTGGGTTCATTTTTTCCGAAACTTTAATAGTTTATCAACGAACGGTAGTATCGGCTTTTTAAAATTCTACGGAGATCCCACAGAGATTTTTGGAAACTCTCATCTCTAATATAATGTCTCAATATTGAATATCCATTCCGCTCTTTGACCCCTATTTTACTACATGTTAGTTAGGCAATCAAACATTTACTGAAAGCAAAGGTTTTATCAATTCTTATAGAATTTTATAGTTTTATAGATTTTTACAGTTTAGAATTCTCTATTTGGCATCAATGACATCGGATGTTGTCCAATCGGATTTCAAGGTTAAAATATAGAATGCAGCAAAATTATTAATTTCAATTTTTTTTTCCTCCGACAACAAACACAACTGCAAATTTATCTACCATTGAAATGTTAAAACATGAGTTAAATCGTCGAACTTATTGACCAAACTTTATCAATGTCCTCAAAATCTTTAACCTTGAGTTGCTGAATTTCGGAAAAATACAAATAATTACGGTGTGTTCCGGCATTAAATTAGTCTTTCCGTGGTGTTTTGCAGGAACTTGAGCAGAAAAATATTCTTGTTTTTAATTTCCTTTAATTCCCGGAGAAACGACTTCATACTTTAGGTAAGTGACGCATGCGGTGGCTTTAGAAATCCCAAGGTATCTGTAGTGAACGACCTTATCGTTCCATTCCAATTTAAATTTCATACTATCATCCATATCATGGACGTAAGAAACGGAATCCAGCTGTTTTGGAATGCGTAGTTTGTAGTTGTTTTTAAAATTCCAAAACACAATGAAACAAGGGGTCGTAAATTCACAAGTCTACGCACACGAAAACTACTGAAGAAATATGAATATGTTTGACAAATGAATATAATCGCAGTCATAATCGGCGTCGTTAGGAATGTAAGATGCTATCTAAACTTGCTAAGAAAGTGGGAAAGAAATACAGCTCAATCCAGCTCCAAGAAATATGCATACAAGACAAACATGGTTAAATCCAAGTAATGAGTACCATTGGACTAATGGACTGCTTGTGAAACGGACTTAGTTAGGTAGTTTGAAAAGTTGGAGTTCCGGTTAGGGAATTATTGTTTAATAAATCAGACAGAGATAAATATGAGATAAGAAATTGCATGCTAATGACGATAACCTACATGGCCGTGTTGATACTGCACTACTAAAGAGTTGCAAGGTCATCCAGATGAAGATGAGGCGAGCAGAACCTGAAGATGAGTATCAGAGGGTATTTGATACAGATGATAATCGCCATGGATGGAAAAGCCTTCATGAAGCCTAGCATTATTATAAACAGTTTATGGAAAATGGAGAAAAAATGAATTTTATTCAGCCATTGCCATGCCATATAGCCGGGCTGAATTATTACAAGAAAAGATGACCACACGCCTAGGCTGATAATGGTAGTACTGGTTATTCCATACTTTTTGGCTATTAAACACTATCTTATGTTAATGTTGTTGTATGGCTTGCCAGTATTCCTGCATAGTTGACTTGTGTGCGTAGTATCCTTTGGAAATTGTTTTATGGTCCGCCGTCTTTTTGTCCTCTTCATCTCATTCTTTACTGTCAGTTCAAGAAAAGCTCTCAGAAGCACAAGTCGTTTTTTAAACAGAGAGATTTTTTAGTAAACTACGGTAAACCTGCACAGATTGCACTCCTTTTTAATCAAACCCTTACCTGCATCCTGTTTGTTTTCATTTTAAAGTCTGCGAATTCATTCCAAATTGCTTTTACTTGAGCTGCTGGGATTCGAGCGAGTTGTCCACTTTTAACAAGCTCTTAGGTAGATTTAAACTTTATACAAGTTTCGAAATCTGCTACTTTATACCTATTGTTGACAGCAAATCCAAAGTGCTCTAAAGACAAGATGATCCCGGTTCTTATCTCTGGAGCGGTGTTCCTCTGCTCGATTTCAGCATCTTCTGGCTCCTACGCCTTCGAGCCGGCAACGGTTCATCCAAGTAAAGCTAATAATCTTGTTTATCCTTACTTTTTTTTAATTCGTTTTGATTCCTAACAATAGTCGGCAGTAATGTAATTCGTGAGTATGAGATGCGGTCAGGTGGAGATTATAATTTACCGATACACGATACATGTACTTCTAGCTGTCATGAATGACAAAGCGAATCCTTAAGCGTTTAACTCGATGAATAAAAAGCTAATTTAGAGGGAAAATATTATTGTTGCCAGTAATGGAAATTTTTATATGATTTGCTTTTTTAAAGGTCGTCCAAACCATTGTTACAACAAAGAGACGAGCACATACCACGAGGACGGTGACTCGTGGCCAATGAAGGGCTGTGGGATGGCCAGTTGTGTGAAAATCATGCAGTCTTCTGGAAATCCTCAATTGATGATCTCATATGAAGGGTATGTCGGTGGATTTAATATTTTTAGATTTAAGCCAACATGCACTTTCGCCCAACGCTGTTTTTTCATCAGCGAGATTGCTGGCGACACATTAGTAGAATACCTGTAACCTTCTTACTTAATTGTCACATGACAGAACTTGATCATTTATCTCTTCCAAAGCTTTTGTGTAAGAAGGCAGGTTTGGACGGAAAACTTGGCAGACGACCCTGATTGGAGTCACTGTCAAACTTATCAGACAGATATGCAAATTCATGAACAATACTTCTTTCTTGAGCAGGTCTTGTATTACATATTACTATTAAGACTTAGGATTTCCATGAGAATATAGACCTTGTTTCTCTACTTCGCAGTTTGTCCAGTATAAAATATGTTGAAATCTATCAAGTATCGCATGGTTTATTATTATTTTTTAATTCATTGATTGTCTGTACCTAAGTGCTTTTACAACACGTCACTAATACTTCCTATAATTTAGGTAATTTGGAGAGGCTTTTTAACATAAAGAGTTTAGAAATTGAAAGTTAAAAAAAAGTTCAAAGGTTAGGTGTACACAATGAGATTGGTTAATGAGACAGTGTGTTTTTGCAGTTCATCTAGAATTAATGAGGTGGGTGCCTTATGGAGTCGCAAAAAATTAATTCAGTCAAATACTATCTAATAAAGCGGTGAAGGAAAAAAAGTTTACGCCTAACAAAAATCCCAAGCAACGAACGAAGATGAGAAAAGAGGCTTACGTCATTCCCATACCATGGTGCTTCATGCAATGCATCGGTACAATTCACTTCAAGTCGGCTGTCGTAACATTTTAGATTACTGGTTCTAAATTATTGAGTTATTTTCACGAATTCCATGATCATCCCTGATCACAATCACAGTAATCAAGTTTACTAGGCTCTAAATTATTGAGCCTGCATGGATCATACAGGTTTTTTAGCTTCCCCGTAGTCCTCGATAACTACATAGGATGCAAGCATACATATTTTGAAAGTAGCCAAGAAGTCCAGCCTAGCCCGGATATAAACTAATTATATCCCAAATATGATTTCATGTATTCTGGTGTATGACGCAGAATTTTTAATAACTGAAGACAATGGCATGACAGAATGATTCAAAGTACATTTTCATTCAAGCATACCACTCCAACTCATTATGGGTTTTAGAGTTCACTTGAATCTTCAAAGAAAAATGCTTCTTTGTAGAATGCAGCTTTGCTAAATGTATACCTATGTTTTTTACTACAATTCCAAATAGGGCAATACCCATGTGCCCATAAATTGATATCATATGTTCTGATCTTAAACTTGATTCCAGATGCGGATCCGTGGGATATGATCCTCCTTGTTATATAACCGAGGACCGAGAAGCATCATATCCAGACTGCTGTCCAGAAGTTATATGTCCTGATTCTACCGAGGTGGATTACCAAGATTCATTTACCAATGATATTACCCAGCATAATGAGACGGAAAGTTTGCCAGATTTGAGAAGGCAAGTATCACATTCGAATCTAATTGTTAGAAACGATGGTAGACAATGGGGAGATGAACAAGAGAGGCTGCAGTCCCTGGATTCCGAGAATGAAATATCAGATGAGGATTTCAATGCTCGTAAGGTATCCCCAAGGCTCTTCTATCTCTACTGATTGATAAGGCCTACAAATAGTGAAACCAATTAAGCCACAAAGTCTTCCATTGTGTGTGCTTGACATGAAAAAAAGTTTACGAGTTTTACTTAAATCGATTTTACATTTTTATCTCTGCACCTCACAAGTATTTCTGATATTAAATCTACACATCGCCATGTATATAATGACCGAGTAGTATTTTGTTTTTATTGTTACTATATGTATACCGCTAATAAATCTATCGTGAAAAACCGGTAATCTAACCATAGTTCGCCCATCATTTTGTCATCAAATTTATTTAGTCATTTACACGTTCTCGTGGAAGTACTTTTTCAAAACTCAACGGACCTGGCTCTTTTTGAAATGGGAATTCCTTTCTTGTACGCATATCTTTTGCCTAGAATTAGAAGAACATGTTGTCAAATAATAAATGAGCACAAACTACTTAAGCATTTCTAAACATGGGTTTGTAAACTTGTTTATTTCCTTACCATTTTTTTTATCAAAGGGAATTAATCATTTCCACATTATTTGTGATTGTAAATTGTGAAGGTAGGGTGGAGAAAAAAAATCACGACCTTTCCTCATCTTACGGCCGACATATTGTTAGAACTCTCTACTTAAAATCTAAAACGCACAATTCTGGTGCTGTATAGCCAGCTTATTTATCACGTTCGAATGGAGCGAAAGGATTAAAAACAATGGTTTACAAAATCTGAAGTCGTCTTGGGTCTTTGTTGATTCCTCATTTATTTTTGCAATTAAGTTAGCCGAACGGGTAACGTCAGCACGTAACAATTAGATAATCATATTTTGTACACTAGATCGATTTTTTTGCATCTCTCAAAGAAACAATAATCCTTCCTGATGTAATCGACAAACAGAATGCATGGCTGGTATCCTAGTAAACAGCTTAAACTGAAATATCGTCAGAAATGTAGGTACGTATTGGCTTTAAAGGTAAAAAAAACCTGTACTGTACCCTACAAAAACCATTCAATGGCTTTCTGTCACTTAATTTCTTTAATTCTATGAAAGTTTCAGGAAGACTTTGGCAGAGTACAAATGTATAAACTAGATAAGATCCACTAGATTCACTATACTAGCTCCTGCAGATAAAGTATCACTGCATTTGTCTATGATACAAGGCTTCTATAACTATCCATCATTAAAAAAAAATTCTCGGTCATCATCATTTATGAATCATCCAAATCTCATAAACCTACGGAGGGCAATTGTAATGTATTAAATTCTTTGCAAAACGCCGGCAGTGGGATGGATATGTGGTGCATAATCTTTACACGAGTGCTTTAAATTGCATCGTAAATCTAAATGATAAGTATTTCTTAAGCCCATATTAGTAAGGCTGTATAAATCAGCTAATCTCTAATGTTGAACAGAACACGGTGGCGTTTTGAGTATATAGGATGATTCCAGATTAGGCATAGGGCAATGGAAATGTCGACGTTGTACTATGCGGTGTGGTAGGTCGAGATCCAGCCATTGATTGCGTCGCCAACGACGTCATTGTCCCCATCTAGATAGATTAAAATCCAAAAATAAAATTGAAATAATCAAATCTAACGTATCACGAGTTGCTCTTAAAAAGAAAATTATCTCATACCCTGAGGTGTGCCAAATCCTCCAGCTTCGTAAGATCGGACAACTCCAAAAATAGAGAGTACACCGAGGCCCATCCACAGAAGTTCAGGATGGTAAATGCAATCCAGAGGAGGCACATTAATATGTTGTAGGCAAAAATCATATCGTTTACAACTGCTGTAAAAATAAATGCAAAAAGTCTCCAGACAGCAAAGGCCAACATACAGACCAACCAGGGAACAAGTTTTCTTTCGTGTTCCTGTAGGTAGGTTAAAAATCCCGAATCAGGACACACGTTCCACACACATTCGAATCTACAAAACTGCTATAAATTTAACTGAATTGCTTACTTTTCTTAATGCTTGAAGTAGCTGGATAGTAGAAATGAACAAAACAACACCACCAACCATGGAGAAGACCGCAACGGTTATTAAAGCGTTCCGTACTAAATTAATTAAAAATTAACATTTACATACACTTGGATTATAAATCATCTACCATTCTTAAGCTAATTAGATAATATTTGTTGATTATCCAATGCTGCATAAAATGCCTTTGTTTTACTAGATTAGGTAATAACCTACCATGCTTGTTCCCAACATAAACAAAGTCAAAGGATATAAGGTAATATCCATAATGTTTACTTCCAGGTGCAGCCTCGCTCAAACAGTACATATCAAAACAAGATATGGCGATAGTGAATAAGCTGAGAAACTGTAAATAATAAATGCACATTCAATTAAAAGCAACTTATTAGAATTGCGGCTTTCTGTAATTTGTAATTTCCAATAAGTTAAGTAAAACAAAATAAGTTAAGTAAAACAATGGATTTGATTCTTCTTACAAACGAGTATAGAGAAGTATACAAAGACAGTTTTTGGACGTCAAGGCCAAAGAAATTGTTGATTAGTGGACGTTTGTACCAAGGGACTTGGAGAGATTTTACGGATCTTGATGACCTTAATCCCGTACCTGTTGATCTCGTCGTGGTGTGGGAATAAATTGACGGAGTTCCTATGCTAGGTGCTCTTTTCATTTTGTTTCTCCTATCCACAAGCTTTTAAGTCCGTTCTCACTACAAATACTTTCCAAATTCCAAAGTTTGCAAAGTCTGAATCCTGAATTACGACGGTTTGTGTAGTAATTATGAATAATAAAACCATTTAAACAAACCTAAGTTATCTTCCAACTATATTAGTGAGGTTAACTGTTCTTTTCTTAACTCCATGATGGTTCGTATTTAATTCTGTGATACTTTATAAAAATTCCTTGATGCAAGTGTGTGTATAGAAATATTGTACACAAAGTCAGAATTTAAATTAAGTACAATTGAGCTTAATTTTTTTTAGGATGGGCACGTTTGTCTTTAACTTAATAACGGACGGATGAATAAATTGTTTGACCTGACATGGTATAACGAGTGTACAGAGAGGTGTAGAAGTGTAGAAGGAAGTTAGGATTTTGTATTCAGGTAAACAACATACACAAGTAACATATTGGAAAGGGGTAGTTTTTTATTAAGCCAAAAAGTAACGCAATAACGAATGAGGGGTTTAGAAACAGGTGTTACAATAGAGGACATGTTCGAGGAGTAATAATTTAAATAGTACGTAGTACATACATAGTACGAGTAGTATTTTACGACCACGGTTGATGGTAGCATAAAAAAAGTTTGTAGTTTATTTACAATATATAATATTATTACAAAACTGTAGTGCCAAGTGCCAACACAGCACGAGGTTTGTAATAAATTGCATGTGTATGATTTTAAATAGCATTTTGAATATTAATCAAACTTAAACTATTTGCAAAACAAAGCAAACCGGCTTGAATTTTGTCATCGGTTCTAACTCACCGATAATGCTACCTTCTGATGCTTCAGCTTAGTAAGGAATGATTGAGGTGACAGCACAACTTATTAAAATAGGACTTTGGAAAGTATCCAAATGGCAAACTACTTCAATTTTTATAAAGGAATTTAAAACTCTTGAGATGAGGTTACTTACTTTTTAAAACACTTTCGGGCGTTTCGATTAAAGTCGAGGAAATAAGAATGATGGTAATATTATATGATGTGATGACGAGAACTATATACTACTATATATTAATTACTGTGAATTGATTGGAACTCGATACGATGCAACAGCATAATTGTGTTTGGAGTATAGGTATAGGCACTAAATAAGTGCTTCTGGAAGTCTGGAAGGTTATGCGGCACCGGTAATGTGCCTTCGCAAACAAGGACGACTAAGGGAGTGACCCTCTTCAAAATGTAATCAAAACTAAATTAAATTAATTTTAAATCTTCAAAATTGGAAAAAAGCATCTAAAAATCAATAAAATCTTTTTTTGGAAAGTAAAATAAGTTTAACATTTACAAAAAAACCCTCTTCTTTCGACGCTTAGAAATGCACATGTTTTAATTCAAATGATGGAAATGATGTTCGACGAAATGGGAAATAAAACAAGTTCATGAGATCATACTTTTAAGATGCATTATTATCATCACAACGGAAGAACACTTATGATTTTATATTTCTGGAATAGAATAGTTACATATATATTCTAAATCACATTCAACATTGAAGAGACGAACACATAAAATGTACACATGGACATGCCAAATTCCTACGCACCCTAAATTGACAATACTATCATCATTAATTTTACGATTCATAAAATAAATAAATATCGACTCTTTGACTGCTTTTGAAGTTTAAAACTAAAAACTAACATCGTGGCACACCGATTTTGCGCCCGAAATATGTTTAAGACACCATGCATACATGCAAGCATGAATAACACTTTAAAATTGATATAACATCTTAACAACTTTTCTACTAGAATTGATAAGGGACAGCAAAAGCCATCGGTGTATAGGTATTCCCTTTCTGACCTCTCCTGTCATTTGGGAGGGTCGCTTTAATAGTCTTACTAATAGTAAGTAGTTATTGAGATTATTTTAACATGGTCACGATTTAATCTTGGATGCACATTTAAGACCTCAGCATTACACATTTCCTTTTAACTTTTTGAAAATTATGACGATAATAAAAGACTGCATTGGTCAATATGTTATGCTATTAGAAAATATAGTGTACGAATAACATTTATTGGAATGAATTAACTGAGTTCCAAACTCCCGAAGATCACAGTTAGGAAACGAATGCATTACAAAGTTGAATGTCTAAAGTATAACATTTTTTATGAAAATTGAAAAAAACAGTCAAAAGATACACTAACACTCTATATTCTCTAAGCGTACACTACAAAACCATACTTGTACAAGCGCATCCATCAAATGACATTAACAACTTCAACGCGTCCCCATAAGATCCATAAATAGACTAGGTCAACAACTTGACAATTTGTGCTACCAAAATATCTAATCACCAATTTCTCTTATTTGGTACGTTAAATACTTAAAGTAACGCCAGTCGTAACGATTTGCACGGAAACGCAACGGAAACGGAACGACGAAGAATTATACACAAACATTGAATTTTGTATTATAACATGCAGAAGACAATTCCGTGAGCTTCAGGAAGATCAATGTAAATGGGAATTGTGTTACATTAAACTGTGCAGTTAGGAATAATGAATAGATATATATATGACTCTTTTCTTGTGATTGTGCTCAAAACCCTAAAGTATTCAATGTTACATCGAATCTAAAAAGTTATTTAAAAATCGAATTCGATATTATCTACTAATCACAAGCGTAAAGAAATAATTTGCTACCATATCCATCTGATCCGCAGATAGATATCCGGCAAAGCACCAAATGTTAAGCTATTCCAGTTACTGGCCTGCTTTTACAATTTTGAAACACTACAGGGTAATAATGGAAGATTATCTAAGAATCTCAATTGTTGTCGTTGGAATAAATTTCCTTTTCCTATTAAAGCTACTTTATAGAAGACATCTGTAATTTCACAATGATAATTGAGACTTCTCACAGTTACATGAAGATTTAAGCTAAGCTATTTTAGAACAATAAATTGTAAACGAATAAATTGACACATTACTTTCCTTCGTCTGCAATGATATTCTCAATACTAACGTAAGTACCTGCTAAGAACCCGATCGTACCGAAAAGCATAAGAGTAAGGTCTTTCCACAGCGACCAATAATACTTTCCGTAACCTGAGGCCCAGTTTGTCAGGATGTTGATCATCGGAGGGAATATTAAGGCCAATGTCGAACTGCTGACAGCTCCAACCAGAGAAATGAAAAGTCCTAATTTTGGTATCATCTCCGCGAGTACAACTACATAGAAATAACGCACGAGTTTTACAATGAATTACAATTAAGTCAATTAACAGAGGGACAATTTCATGAAAGAGAAAGCTTACAAGTAAAAATCACCAACACGGTCCTGAATGCATATTCCCCGATCACTTGCATCTTCTCAGTGGCGATGTAAGGTTTAATATTTGGCCAGGCTATGTCAAGTGGAACATAGAACTGAAGCGCGTAGGACAGGAATATGGATAGTGCCATCATTAACCTCACGGATTCCGCCAATCTGGGGACATCAACATAAGAATTGTAAAA
>JAQFZA010000357.1:0-24626 GCA_034695115.1 Desoria olivacea | reverse complement strand
ATACTTTAAAAGGAACTGTTTCGAGGTCACTTAAATGTTTGGTAAATAATGGGACTGCCAATCAATCAATAAATTATTGCCATTAAAAAGTACAAAGCAGAATGTAGTTAATAGGTGTATAATTTAGAGTCCTAATGGACTGAGGAGAGTGGAAGGGAATAATTAAGCACCATACTGAGGTGTGGAGTTTCGATGATCATATCATGATGATGGTAGCCAGAAGTGATTGGATTTGGTAATCCTCAGCCTCACAAGGCTGATCAGATCTGAGAGGATCAGTCAGTCAGTAGTTCATGTTAGTGGCAGTAAGTAGTTAGTAGTGGCTCATAATGATTTGGATTGGCAATAAAAGAGACTGTTAATGATGATCATATTATGATAATTAGCGGATGGATTGGAAGTATGCATGTAGAGCTCTGAGTAGAATACTAGAGATTGTAGAATACAAGTGTATGACATATGTAGACGTGGGTGGGTAAGTATTGTGTAGGATAATTATAAAAAAAGGCTCTTTTGGAGATTAGAATAGAATGAAGAGGGTGCGGGGTTAATAGACGTATAGATGTAATTAATGCTTGAAGTGTGTATAAAAGGGAATTCGTGTAGCCATTGGATTATGCTAATCCAAGACAAGATGTTGGGCTAGTTGTACATACCCCCAAGAACAAACTACGAACAACTTTGGTTCAGCCAATCCGAGTGGCTGGTTGGTCCTATTGGTTCCAATTGGAGTCAACTAGGAGGTTCCCCGACAGTTCTAAGAGTCGTGAAATGATACGAACTACGAAGGGAATACAAACACATACATACACTCGCTACCGCTACAAGAGCTCTCTGGTATGGTTTTAGAGCCTGATGCTGCCTGCCTTTTCGAGTTCGAATCCATTCAGCCCAACGAGGCAATAAGTACAATAAGTTTTGTAAAGTACAAACCAAGCCGGGGAAGAGTTTGCGTTCGTTCCATACGTATGAACAAGAGTGTACATCGCCCAGATGCACCTAATCATATACACCGTTCTTGTACAACTAGTATCAATCCATTCCTACACCTGAGAACACACTTCTTTATCCAACAACAAGTAGTAAACTTAAGTTGGCTTTAATAATATCCCGAAGAACAATACCTAAGAAGACTTAAGTTACCGAAGCCAACGAGTTCACATCATCATCATCCTCATCAGAACCACCACCACCACCATCCCTAACTAAGTAATAGTATAGAATCCTCGACTTTTTAGTTACTCCTTCTAGTAGGGCTAGAGTGGTTACTTTATCATTATTATTAGTTACGGAAAGGCAGACAGACACAACACACACTTACGAATCAGCGATTCTTCCCAGCAACGACTTGACTCTTGCAATGTCTTACTTCGGATACTCAGCTTCGTCTGGTCCACCTGTTTCACAAGGCTCGACACTTCCTGCCACATTCAACAACAACCATAATCAGGTAAGACTGGACTATTAAATTAAGCCGATCTAATTTATTCCGCCACATTCACTACTTAATTACCAGTTGCAGTGTCCTCGTATACTTTTAATCCAGTCTGTAATTATTCTCATCCTTGCATGTTGAGTATCAAAACGGTTGTGGGTATATGAAGAAATGCCGGTCTGCCTGGCAGTAGGAACTAATACGAAGGCTTTTGGGTCTCAACTTCCCCTATATGCTTTTATCTGCAATTATTTTGTGGATTTATCCACCATGTAATTATCCTAGACCCTAATGTCACTTATCATCATATTATGTACTGTATGTTGAGGCATGACCTTTGAGTTGTTTAATACGGGAGATGGCTATAGTACTTATCGTAATTGTTAGCGCTGTAAAACAAGTGATGTTTGATGTTGTGTAGTACAATTTACAATATCAAATAGTAATCTACTATGTACTACATACTACTACATAACCATGTGTACTTATTTTGTCAGTGTGGATTTAGTTTATGAATGAAATCGTCCCACTTCCTCCAAAAGGGATCCAATTTATCATCGGTACAGAAAAAAATAATTAAATTTACATAAACTTTTGATTGAGTCATCAGCAGATAACCGTGTGACTTTTCGAATGTAAGAGTAACCAGTAGTGCAGAATAGTTGACCTTGTCGTCTTTGACATTTGATGTTTGTGTACAACTGGAATGACTTTATAGGAATTGTGATTGTGGGCCGAGTAGTCAGTTTAAAAATCAGTTAATATTCAGTAGAGACGATCAATACAATTTGTTCCTGCTCTGACCAACCTTTTAAAACGTAGGCGAACTGTGACATGTGTATCTAAAATACTTAAGAGAAGAGACCCTACCACAAACATCGAAATCAAGTACGGATTCTATTCAAAGATCAACAGCTTTTAAAAGTGGAACTACAGATTCAGCCGAATCTAATTGTAAAATATGTTTAACATTGCACATTGTATAAATATGTAGGCTGTAGTTTGTAGCTTTTAGGTGTTAGTGATTGCTTTGGAATTCTATTAATTTCCCTTTGTGCCTTATCAATCAAATATTTGCATGGATGCCAAAACTGTATTACTTATCTTCTTTTTATATGGTATGGTACATTTTATTTAAGTTAAAAGGAAGTAGGTAGGGTAGGTAGCACTTGTATTGGACTTGTTTTACATTTTGCATGCAACAAGGGATTTGTGTCACATTCACAAACCATAATGAAAGAGAGGCGACACAGGGATTACAATTTTGACACAAGTTGAATAATTATACGAATTGTTGTTTACCATGTTGAATGGAAAAATTATTTTTACGTTGAATTATTTAAGCTTTTAATAAGCAATCCTGTCATTTGTCAACTCTGTCCCTTGCCTTACATTCTCGGTTCCAATTTTTTTGTTTAATTACTTGACAAATAGTTTTTCCCTGCTCGTCTGTTATTCTAAGATAATGGAGGTACACACAATCTGGCTTATTAATTTCCTATTATCTCTGGCTTTATTTGTTTGGTTTGGTGTTTGATGATTGAATCAAATGTCATATTATTCATGATTTTGTTTGCTGAGGAAACATACTCGTCACTGATACATGGATTTGTACTCAATCTGAATGTGACATTCTATTTACATTATGATTAGTTACTTGGATCTCCGAATTCCTCATCAGGGGGAGGAGGTGGAACAATGAGTGGCTCAACGTCCCCCACCGGGATTACCACATCTCCCGGCGCAGGTTGTTGCGAGGGAGGTCGCCCCCTCGTCACTGATCCCATTACAGGACAATCAGTTTGCAGTTGCCAGTATGATCCAACTAGACTGACCCTGTCATCATACCCTCGACTCACTGCCTATGGACCTACCCCTTATGCCCCTCCGTCGGATCAGAATCCTTACCCGACTCTAGACTCATCAGCCTTTTACAATCCATTGGTAAGGCCAGTTCTAATATTTTATTATAGTGTATGATGATTTTTAAAGGAATAGGAAATTATAGGAGCATAACACAGATATAGCAATATCCCCGATATGTTTACATTAGTTCTAGTTCAGTCTTCTGGAAAGTCATCTCTAATGCTTACTGAAGTATGAAATTAGGATTTTGATTAGATAGGATTAGAAAAGCAAAGCTAGAGCCCATAATTCATATAGTGTGTTTGGCTATGTACCTCATACATATTTGTATTGAACTTGAATTTGGAAATCTAGGTTTCATATTGTTTTCAGAGCAGTATCATAGAGACGAATATTTATTTACACTCCCTATGAGGTAACATCATGTAGCTCAAACAAGCTGCAACGCTAGATTTCGGTTCCGGTCGACTGGTGCCTTTCGTATTGAGGAGTGATCCAAATCTAAATTAGAAAGCAGCTCTCTTCTAGATCTCCTTGTGTGTTTTATGAATTTATTTTACAAAAGTACAAGAGTCGTGTCATTCATAGGGAGATGGGAAATTGAAACTGATGGTTTACAGAGACAGTAGATGAGGTTAATTTTTATATATTATGAGCCCGTTGTGACACGAAGGTATGCGATCAACTAACTCTTCATAAGGGACTTTGTCTCAGAGAAAGGGTTCTTGGTAAAAGATTATCGTAGCTATAATGTAAGCGTACTTGGAACAATAGGAGAGACATGTGTATTAGAAAATAGAGATACAAATGAATACGTACTGTTGAGTGTTTTTAGTAATATAATAGATGTAAGAGATATGTTATTCGTGAATGGAATCTGTTTGGTTGATAATGGATGTGTTTGTTATAGGGTGGGGCCTATGGTCTGAAAGAAGCTGGCGACGCGTCAAGCTGGCCAAACCCTGGGAGTCTTCAGTCAGGCTACTATCCTTACGACCCGACCTTCGCAGCAGCATACGGGTCAGTCTTCTAAGCCTCATTGTTACCACATACTGATCACATGAAATTTCATGATCCCACACACTGGCTTTCCCAAATTAGATTAGAGAACCACTGCCACTGCCAGCAGAATCTCCTGATTTATTATGACACCGTCCGTACCCCCTTACTTCCACCACTTCCCATACAATTTCTCTCTCTCTCATTAGTCCAGCCTTTAAGTACTCTATCAAGAAGACTTCTTAGCAATCCAAAGTCCAAACCACTTTGCTTCATTCACCCTTGATCTACCCTGATCTCAAAACCGAATCTCAATTGCAGCCTTTACATATCATACCCTATCCTCCAAGGGGGATATCTGTTTCCCATTGCTTCATGAATTTTTAATTGAATTAGTGGCCAAGAAGGCTCAGACCGAACAGCGATGTGGATTTTCAAAATTCTAGAATTTTACAGTATTTTATATTTTCTCTCTTTGGGGTCAATTCTTTGGCTACAGTAACTTTGTTGGCTTTCATGATCCTCACTCTATAAATAAACTAATTTCATTGCCAGAGCAGTTTTTCATGTATCGCCCAATGAGATACGTCAATAATCTTTGCTTCAGTGATAATTTATAAATTAGAACCAACTTCCAGTTGCAAATTGGCATGGTACATAAAATTGCACCCAATTAGTAAACTCAGACCCTTCTTTGTATACATACATCAAAATGCATGCATCTATGCACTTAACCTTAACACAGTCTCTTTTTAGCTTTATATGTTGGAGCTTAGATTTTAGATTAGTTTACGGGATGATTTTTTAGATAACAAGTTTACTGAACCAAAGAATAAGCAGGCATGACGAATCAAGAAATTATTTTTGGCATTGAAACCGTAGGAAGTTGCTGCTGCTGCATCTATTCCAATCCAATAGGACATAGTATACATTATGGGTATTAGATTGGCAGCTTATTATTTACGATTCAACCAAGTTCATAATGATTACACTGAATAAGCGTAGGCCATAAAATTGGGGGATACATCTTAGAATCGGAAATGCCCGGGTAACCAGCGGAAGCTGGTGGGCAGGAAATGCATTAAGGGGAGTGAGTTGAAGTTGGGGTCACAGCAGGGAAGAAATCAAACGACCCAAAAGGGTTGTGCATCGCATCTTACGTCTTGTATCACATTTTATTACTTCTGTAACTTCTGTTATTATTATCATTGAAGCTTTTAGCTACAGAACTAAACCGATGCTGGCCTGAGTGCCGTTGTTTTATTGGACTCACTAACTCTGCTTTATGCATTTCCTCTCAAGTATATTAATTGTGCAGCAGACTTAGCAGGTAGACATATTGTAGACGAATATAATGTTCCCAATGCACTGTCTTGAAACTCTGAATAGAATGGAATTGGCAAACAATAGTGAATGGTACATTTTTCATGGCAGGCTGATAGTATCTGAAACCACAATATCTGAAAGCATATCTATGAAAAGTCTTAACCTACCTTCCTTCGTTGAACAAAGCAATTAACAGTGCGAGACGTCTGTAGTTCTATTATAGTGATATTATTAAGGTGTGAATAACGCTTCTGAAACTTGTTCAAATAAACCTGTCGTTAAGGTATACCATTTGCTGATTGATATAACCCATTCTGCTAACATAGCCATCTTGGCTAATTAGAAAATTCTCACAGAGTATTCAATAACTCATTCTAAATCGTAACCGTTGCTCACTAGCCGATGCGTGCCCATAAAAAATGTTCTGCTTATTGCACCCACCTCGTCTACATGTATTTGTACAAGGGCAATTAATTAGAGGGAACAAGCTTGTTAAATGTTAATGAAATAATAGTACACAGAGAGAGGAACGGATAGAGAAATTATGTTGAACATCAAGTTCCATTTACAAGTAATTAAACCCAACTCTGTTCAATGTGTATTAATAGGTATGGAGGTGGTTACGACCTGGCGGCCAGACGAAAGGTAGGAATTGAAATTATTGGAAACGGTTGTGTTTTTATTTTCAAAAATTATTTTATTTCAACTGTCGATTTTTTTAAAAAATTAGAATGCGACTCGTGAATCGACTGCTACGCTAAAGGCTTGGTTGAGTGAGCACAAGAAAAATCCTTATCCAACTAAAGGAGAGAAGATAATGCTTGCGATAATTACTAAGATGACGTTAACGCAAGTTTCGACGTGGTTTGCCAATGCGAGAAGAAGACTTAAAAAGGAGAATAAAATGACGTGGGAACCTAAGAATAAAACAGGTAGGAATTCTAAGACTGTTATTAAGCTTATGAGTATTGCTAATGAGGAATGTGGTGAATAAGGTACGGTTTTCGATTCCCATTTAAATGATGTTATTTTTATTTTCAATATAGATGATGACGACGACGACATCAAATCAAATGATGATGGTAAGGAATCTCTATTTTATTTTATTATTTAGGAAGTTTGAAAGATATGAGAAATGCAAGTCAATATTTGAAATCAGGGTAGGTCATTTCATTTCCAAGTAGACATGCTCACGCCGCTCAAAGCCTTTTAGAATCAATATAAAATCTGACATTGTGAATTGAATTGTCCTGGGTGAGTTACATGAGATGAATGATATCACATTACTTGGGCTGGGAATGTGAATAATGGAAATCCTCAGTGATTGCAGCGTTAGTCAAATTGAGTAATAGTGTTGGGGGAATAAAGGGTAAGGGTTAGGGATACATTGAGGATTATGAGATCCCCTTCGCCCATACTTCATCAAGGATTACTTTCAGAAGAGATTCTCCTTTTACTGGCGCTCAAGCATATCCTAACGCGGACACGTCCAATGTACACATAATAACATCATCTCTATTGTCCCATCACCATCCAGTAACGAAAGACACATCACTCTACATAATCCATTCCTAATCAAAATGTTGCACTTAGTTTCCTTGACTTATGAGCAGCATGTTTTTTTATTTGTTAAATCGGGATTTCATCATCCAATTTTAAGCTAATGAAATGGCATACAAATTAGAAACTAGTAGCTAAACCCTCATCATTCATCATTTCATTTATTATTATGAATTTGAGAAGGAAATTGTAGCTTTATCCTCAATTTTTTTAGACGATTCGTCCAACCCTCCTGCCAGTTCTCCAGGCGTAAATAATAACAATAACATTGGAATTAAGAATGACCCTTCAAGTGACCTCAAGTCGGACTGTGCTGCCTCTTCCAAGCCAAAAATTTGGTCACTCGCAGGTATGATACAATTCCCTATATTTCAATCGGTAAACTTTTTGATCTCACCAATGCTATCATATGCGGTAAGCCCTTTCAAAACAAAGCTTATAGAACTTACTCCAAACAATTTCGCAGATACGGCAGCCTGTAAGACTCCTCCACCCCCTCCGCATCTTCTGGGGCATCCCCATCATGGTCATCATGGTAGTCATCATCATCATGGACATCCTAGCCATCCAATGTCTCATCACCAACCTCCACCTGCCCCTCCAGTGTCCTCATCAGCCTGGAGTTTTGCACTACCACCGGCCTATCGATATGGCGGTTTTCTTCCTCCAGTATCTAGCGAAGGTGTAGGAACTGACACACCCCCTCAAACACCACCAAACTTAAAATTGCCCCTTTTACCTGGAAGTTTATCTCATTTCCAACCAGGATCGGGGCACTCCTCGGGTCTAACCTCATCAGCCGACCTCGCCACAACAGCTTTCAAACCTGTTTTGAAAAGGTAAGCAATGCATTAACATTTTTAGTTTTCCTTCTTTAGTTATATCGCTCATGACCATGAAGTACGGTATTCGGAACTAGTTTTGAGATTAAGAGTAACGGAAGCAATTGCATTAAAGAAGCTTTTAAATTAATCTGGGTTGTAACATGTAGCTTAAACAAATATAGGAGGAAGTGGCCAGCAACTAATTGCAAATTGCTCTTCATGTGTATATTATATGCAGAGTAATTCAGCCCAGCCAGTTCCACTTCAAGAACTGTTGGAGGAAACGAAGCATTCACAAATATTTTCCTCAATCGAGGCTGTTGATTTTTATTGGCAATAGTTTATACAGAACAAAGTACTTCTTCAATGTCTGAGAATGCAAATTTTTTCCTATGCATTAACGTACATGCAGTACAATAAAGTGGATATTATTATTATGCTAGGATTAAATTGGAATTAGTAGATCAGGGAAACCTTTGATAGCTAAAACTGGTTTAACTTCTAGGTTGAAAACCTGTTTATTTTAATCCTAATTAATTCACACTCATTCACATACAGTAGACATGTGATGTATACTATCTGTATTTAACGTTTACAATTATAACCTCTGTTATAAAAGTAGCATTAAAACTGCATTAAAAATTAGAGTTGGTGTGTAGCAGACAAGTAGGGCTTATTAGGGGAAAGATATTATTAGGAATGTAAACGGGTTTTCTTGCTGACTGAGTTGATTTGTTTGATATTTCTATCTCATACCGTGACTGTTTAATTAGATGAGTTGATTCCAATAATAGAAAGAGTTTGCCAAGAATGTAAGAGCGAGCTAGAGAGAGAGACAAGACAGGTTGGGAAACCACTCTTGTGAGACTGATGTAATTCGAGTAATAATACAAGTTGTTAGTGCTAGTTATGAGCCTTTGAGATTTCTTCAATTGAACATTTAGACTGTGTAAACTACAGTGTAAGTGGGTATAATAGTGTAAATGATGGACAACAGCTCATACATACTCACTTGGTTAGTTACATTTTATTATTATGCATGATACTTTGCATACAATTATTCACCATTGTTCAAACGATGACAGTAAGAGACTGTTTAAACCATTTTGGTACAATAGGTCAAGTAGTCCATTGGATTTTGGACTGACGGAATGTATTTGAAGAAACGAGTAATGCAACGGCATTACTGAGATGTGTGTTACACGTATTTATGCAGCACACAAAATGTGCATTGAGGATTGAATATTTTTCTTAGTCACTTTTATTTGTATTTCTAAATGGTGTTGTCTCATATTTACACGCATTAACCGAAAGAAGACAGCAAGTCATGCAGTCAGTTGGAAGTTCTAGAATAAGGAATGATTAGTTTGGAAAGCATGAAGTGGCAGATAGACACAAAGACGTTTGACATGACATGAATTACTATTCATGGAATTGAATTGATTTAATAGAAAAAGAATTGTTGTACCACCCTTATAAAACGCATCATTGCAGTTCTCTTATAGAGCATGCATGCCTTGAAGGCTAGATGTAAGGGCCACGTTGATAAAATAGTATGGAGGGGTGATGGAATATTGAGAATTGAGATGATAAATACTTTTCCTATTTGGCAGTTCATCTGGAGGATTCTGTATGTGACGTGATGTGTCGACCCACTTGACAAGATAAGAAGGGAGCAAAGTTTGCAATTGATGACGAGGAAGCAAGCCCAGTGAGTGAGTGACCACCCTGTGATATACAAACAAACAAGAGGAGCCCCGAAGAACGGAGAATGATGATACATAAAAACTACTTACAAAAGTACTACTACTACAAAATAAAATAATATAAAGATTTTTCAGACAATCCAATCAAATAAACCAAAACCGAGGAAAAAAAATAAATATTGTACGAGATGAAAAAAAAATTCTTAAACTCCTAATGAGAATTGCTTATGTTCTGCTAATAAAAGATGGGAGTCGTGACAAGCCCAATTAAATCAACTCATGATGATCATCCATACTTCTATTCACACTCACTCAGGGGGTCATCTCTGTAAACATTCATTAACATTGGATTTTGGCATATTTTCCCTAATCAGCTTGCTACTGATCGTTATTCATAAGACAGGATGACATGAAACTTCCAGGGTTTTTTTCGTACCATTTCTACAAGACAATTCGTTGAACTTTCTAGACTGCGTCTACTTTAGGCCAAAATCAAACCAGACAGAGCATAATGGTAAAATATAATGGTTCTTCAAATCTCAACCTACAAGCATACTTGTTCGGGGTCTGGGTTCATCTTATCGTTATAACGAATAGAAATGCAGACGGAAAGATTATTGGCCCTTTTTAGGTTCTAATAAAATTCTCAAAGTCTCAGTACTTTGTTGCATTACATCACATTCCCGTGTACTCCTTGCATTCCTGTAGCAGTAGGTAGTAGTTCAACTGTTTATTAGATAAGGCTAATTCATTTCAGCCCAATATTATTTCCCTTAGCAGCCTCTTTCTTGCTTGAGTACCCCCTGTATGGATTTCCGTCGTAAACAATCTTGGGAGTTGGGATACCCATCTCAGTTTTCAGTTTGCCCTTTTGTGAGAGATAATCTGATTAAAATATTAGATATTAAGTATAGTGTAAAAGCTGAGTCGACAGATTCCTATCGTGCTCAGTTCCTCAGGTACACGGACCAAATTGAGCGTGGAAAGTGGATAGTTATTATTGCACCATGCACCATACTAATATAATATGTATAATGCCATACCACCACCTACCATGTCATTTCTATCTGGTGTTTATTGAAAAATAAAATGTCATGTCGTCAGGAAGTCGGTGAAAGAGATAAAGTAGAACAAAAGGTAAAATGTTGGAGAAGAGAGGAAGCTCAGGAAAAAAAACTTATACGATTTGGTGACATTTTTGTGAACATTCCACGGAATTTATGGAAGGTAGCAAGGAAATGGTTGTATCTCCTACTCTAGGATGTTGTAGAAAATTAGGTAGCATCTGTTTTCTGGTGGATATAATGTAATAATATCATGAGGACGAAATAAAACCTCTTCGTATCTTTCTGCTGCTACAGACTCGGGAGCCAAGTTGGTATAGTTGGTTTTGGCATTGGTTGCATCGCATTGACATTACATTATAGCAGAGGAGAGAGGCAAAAAAAGTGAATAGAATTTGATCTCCGGTCGGTTGGAGTCAAAATGTCACAATAGAGTCGACGGTTTACTCGATCGATTTTCTGTTGACTTCGTGTGGGGAATAAAGTGAGCATTTTCGAGGCTTTTCGATAGAAACTCTCTCTCAAAAGGGATTTCCATTGATCCCGTTTACCCATTATAGTCCATCTTTTATGCTCCAAAGAATTGTGCACAACTATACAATGCTTTTGAGGGTCTGCTGTGCTTATGTCAATTTCGAGCTTAAACAGGGTGGAGGAATCGATGGAATTGCACTTTGAGACACTTGCATTTTTTAAATTGCTTTGAGTACCATATGAATTGGATAGAAAGCTTAGTTGATACAGATCCCTGGAAATGTTCAGGGTTTTTTTGCTTTCAAATGGAAATTTTAGCCATGCTTGTTGACTGTATTTATATGACAATCGAAGTTTCATGTTTTCAAATAATTACCGTAATCAAATATTCAACATTGGTTCGTAGTTGGCAAGTAGTCATTCTGGATTTTTATAAACTCTTTCAGACAGTTTCGACAGACAGCTAGGGTTTACAAATTGGTAAGTTTATTTTAAAGTTTCGTCAGGGGTATTATTTTCTGCGTTTTACCAAATGTCCGAATCAATGTCAGGACAAAGGTAAACAGGTGTAAATCGTTATCTGGAAGTGGTCGGTTCGAATCTGCCTTTTCCATATTTTATACAATAACATGCCAATTACCGATATCAATTTGTGATAAACATGTAAAGTACAAATGCAATCAATTTGGGTTACAAATATCCGAATCGAATTTTTCGCTGTTAACATAGAACAGTTTAGCCGACAAACGATGTTCTTTGTCGTTTGTCAATCAGAAAAATGTTTAATTGATTATTAATTGATTGATTAAGTGAACCCTGGCCTCATCGGTAAAACGTAAGGTGCATTATTTGTTTTGTCCGGACAGCAGTATGACAATATGGGCTGTAATTGGGCAAACCACCCGATAGAATTAGCCACTGTAATTTGATAACCTAGTTTGACAAACGGGCCTGACCAGATAAGCACACAATATCATATAATGTTTGAGCAATTTTAGTGAGCTAATGATGTAACGATGAACTTCTCTGTTAACCGTTTGGGCTTTGATTTGACAAGATGTGATAGTGCCGTATGGAATCAAGGTAAGCATTGTTCAAGGCAGGTGATAAGTGAATGTACACATGAGGACGAGGACTAATAGAAATAATAACATGTACACAAGAGTGTTTGTCGGTCGGGATTGTCACCGTAAAGTGGGATTACTCAATAATGAGTCGATAAGAGGAGGTAAAAGGGCCGCCAATGAAATTGTTTGGTTAAGAGTTAGGAATTGATAGCGTGTTGACTTTGTCATTAGCCGACAAACAGGTGTGTATTGCAAAAATCAAGCTGGAAAAGACAACAGACAGACGATCCATGGGGAGCCACCCGGAATCCCCATGACATCAAATTCTTACCGTGACAAATGCTCTTCGCGTGATTCTTCTTTACCTTTTTTAAAATCAGTCTCCTCACAGAGACATTACTTATGAATATTATAAGATATTAGTATTATTACAAATGTACCTGGTTATGTTCTACAGATCTTTGGTTATCTTAACAAGTGAACAGACAGAAATATTATGTAGTCTCCTTCCCCCTTATAGATTTCGTTTGTTCAACCAGCATCATCATATCTTGTTAACTAATCAAATGGATATGGATAGGAGAACTATCACTTGCCTTTATAAGTAAGTCTGTCTTCTCTTGTTTATATTACCTTCAAACACAGGTAGACACCATAGTTGGATTGGATTGAAGAGATTGGACGTAGTCATTGTTTAAAATTATGCAGTCATACCAAACACATATCATTCAATTTAAGACCTCTTATGCACAACTTGACATTCTCGACAGCCATCCATTGTTTCAGAGAGGTCTTTAAACGGCGTCTCATCTCTGGATAAGAAAATCCTCAAGGTACAGAAGACTTTATAGATTTATGCAGATTCTGATGATTTTGGTCATCCAAAATTCAAAATATATGAACAAGAGCATGAGAACACACAAAAAGTTGTATGGAATCTATCTCATATTTTTTTGTACATCGAGTTGGTACATAATACATATTCGTATAACTAGTGTAGATTGGTTGATTGATTCTACATAAATTTGTTCAATTTCTATAAGTGTGTATACAATGTAAATGCAATACGAAGGTGATTGGGGTTTCAAATCCTGCGTTTGTTTGAATAAGTTGTAAATACAATTTTAGGAATTGTGTTTAGTAATCACATACACCAATGTTTATACGATAAATAGGATAATTTGAGTATTTTTACAATCAAACTGCAATATAACAATATGCAATATAACAAAATAAGTCCCAACAATATTGATAATTGCGTTTGAGCAGTACGGCATTTACTATTAACTAATAAGGCTCAGCTTTCAGTAGGGACTCTCAGAGCTCGTGAGAGTGTCTCCCTGATGAGTTACCTTCATGGGAATATTAATGACATAGTGGTTCTGTGGTGTAAGTGTGTTCGTAGAAGAACTGAAAGTTTGGGTTAAAATTAGTTTGGTAGTTGAGTGACACTCAGAAGAGTTGACACTCCTTGTGATGAAACAGTCTGGTTTAAATTTTGTCCAAATTGTTTCAAAAGTCTCATTAGGTAGAGAGTTGGCCATTTGCTTTGACATGCTGTACATTTATCAAAGTTAGTCCATTTGTCTTCCCTAGGGCTGACATACCCAGGCCATGGATTAGACCATCCACTGGTCACATCAAGGCATACCCTAGACAAGATTCTGGTCACCATGATTTATAACGTGGCCTCGATCCTGTGGACAGAACATCGATTCAGGCTCACCACCATCTAATTTCCTTCCCGTTGTTGTCTCCTCCTGTTATGTTGTTGTTTCTGATGAGGGTCCAACTGATTTGCAAATTAAATCCATTTACACCATTTTCTCCTGGCACCAAACCCTTTGAAGCTCATCATGGTTCCCATTATTATCATCTTTAATTTAACCACAGGACAAATTCATGGCTGGTATCTGTAGGTTTACATAAATTTAAACCAGTAAATATTATCTTTTATTTCAGTGGCTTGGTAACTCCGCAGGAGGTTGATTGAAATATCCACGCAGATTTAACGACTTCAGGACAAATGTCGAGCAAACCAGCCAAGGGAATGGTAGAGCACTTAAGTGGCAACTTTTCGCATAATTCTTGCCCACAAAAAGACTATTTGGTTAGAAGACATTTAATGTGGGATCGGAATGGTTGGAAGCAGCAAGCACATTTTTGTGGGGGTTGTAAGTTAGTTATAGACTGACAGATCGTGAATTAGTCCGGGGTTAAAAATAAATGTAGTCAAAAGGCAAGCTTGACATTTGTTGCAAAACAGGTGTAAAATTAGTCGGTCACATGTGTTTCTGCTCGTAAAATCTCTTATTTATACTTAGACGTCCATTCCTATCTCCAACAGGACATCAATTCTGTTCGCAGAAACACATTAAACTCAGCTTTACATTGCATTACACCCTACTCTTGATTAGGCGCTCCGGAGGACAGATTCGACATTATGTATTCTAGTATATGTATGTAGTTTAGATAAGATATCTCCTCTTCATTTCAATCCAAACTTCATTCCTACTAATGAATCCAAACCCCAACTACACATGAGATCATTACCATTATTAACAACCAATACATATAGACATTATCCCCACACACTCACCCAAATTAAAACTGGATCATCGTGAGTGTAATTGTATCAATTTATATAGTGAGCCTTCTTTCCTCAGAGCATAATTATCTTTCAACTTTTATAAAGAAATCATTTCATTTTGGTCGACAAAAAAGAATAGACTTTACATTTGATAGTCAAAGGGTTCGATAAGCTCTTGTATTTTTTATCCAATACAAGTCTCCGTTAATGACATGGTCCATGCCATGTCGGCAGGTTTCCAGAAATCATGGAATCAAGAAGACCCTAGGCCGGATAATAATTGGACCTTTTTATATATTATGTATAATGTCTTTTTCAAACTCTTGAAAAGCCAAGAACCCTTTAATTCAGCCGGAGGAGATTATTAAAACCCTTCCCATCCTATCTGTTTCATACCGCAATGATGGCGGTGGTGGTGCATGATTCAAATTAACGTGATGAAATAGTATTACTGGGCAGTTACTTTGGTTGAGGTTGACTTTTGTACGATCCTATCCGCAACCTGAGTGCCTTGGCTAAGTAAAATTGGATGGGATAAAAGTGATCTTTAACCTTGTTAAGAGAAGAGGATGAAAATAATACGTACTTGAACATCGATATGATAGAATGAAGGATATAACCTCTTGTAATTTCATAACAATAGGATCTCTTGGAGAGTGTCACAGTATGGCAAAGGGCTCCAAAGGGGAGGTAATAGTTGACAGCTGTAGTGTTCATTAAGAGAAACGTAATGAGGTGGCAGGACTGAGTGGATTGTTTCTTGTAGCCCTAGAGGTAATTAGCATACAAAGGTAGAGGAGGGGTCCTAAGTCAAGTAAACCTAGCCTTTCCATGCCATCAGGCCATTCTCGTCGATCCCTATCAAAGTCTCTTGGTCGCCGTCTCGTCGGTCGTAGGAAGACGACGAGAAACAGTAAAAAATATCTATATACTCAAATGACCCTAACAACACATGTCAACCCAAGGCCTTTAGCTGTTGGATGATATTAACTAACTAAAGGGATGGTCAAACAAGGCCAAGACTGATTTTAAGCATTAAGTAAGTGAAGTAAACTTTCATGCTCTGAGACCAATATACGTGTAACTTCTCTTCACGCTACAGTTCCTCTAGATGTATACTCCCTGGCTAGAATCTTCCGATTTATTAGTTGTCCCAGCCAAGTCAAGAAACAAAGATCACTGGCAGCCCAAACTTTACGGCGTCTGACTCCAAGTTTAAGATATTCCTCTTTACAAGTTTTAATACAAGATTATCAAACTACTCAACAAACTTTAAACTAAATGCTATATATCTACACACAGATAGTTGCTTGTATTACATGAAACCTATGAAACATAACATACACCAACACCACCAACACCAACCTTTAACAAATGGTACTTGTACTAAACTCAAATGACAAGGATTCATTCAATCCGAAAAAGAGTGGATGGATTCCTCCTCTTAAAAGAATGAATGCCTTCAAGCCATGCTTCCTTAATATTATTATATATTATATTTTCAGATTCAAGTACCCCCCACACGAAGCGACGAGACGTGGACGCGACTCGTTCGACGCGATACAATTTTTCCATGTCATAATAAACCAAGATTCCCATTAGTCCTTCAACTGCCTCGTTTAATTTATTAATTTTCATTCCAACTTCCATGCAGCTTCTTTACCATCCTCCTTATTGATGTCATTTAATCTCTGTGTTGAATGTTGGGCTAACTTTAAGTTCACCTTGTTATGCTTGATGATTTGTGCTACACCAAGACGAAGCAACAAAAGCTGAGAGGATGTTGGGTATTTAAAGCACGGTCTAAATTTTTAAATAAAAGCCATGAGGGTGACTCCAAATGATTTTGAAGGAAAATCCTGCGGGGATATAGGAGGGGAAAGTCAGCAAGTAACGACATGCACTTGTTGACAAACATGTTGCACTCCCTTCTCCCTTCATTAACTACACATTATCATTAGCCCTTCATGAACCCATTTATTTGTATTTACATGCACCTAGAAGACTCTCCATTCCAAGTAATCTCTAAAGATTTTAACTTGTCACTTATTTCTAGAATTCTGGAGACGCGAAGTTGGTTGGAATGATGATGATAATGAACAAATGTCCCCAAACTGAGACAAAAGACCCTGAAAGTTACACTTTGAATTTTCCTTTTTCCTGTCCTCTTGTGTTTTGTGACAAACTTTCCTAATCTAACTACTTACCTTTCAACTACCATTATCATTACAGGGAACAAGCTCACTCATTCTCCCCATCATTAAGAGAAACAAAATGGCGATAGACAAATATCTTTAGATTTCTAGCAGAATCTTCGTTTTATAAGGTAACAGAGTTTCTACTTCCTATGCCTATGTAAGTTGTATGACATTTTTTTCTGAATAGGCCATAGCTGGGTGGTTGCCTGGATATTTTTTATATTATTTCCGATCGTCTTGAAGTGATAATGTAGCTCTAGAGGCTGGGATGGGGCAGACACCGAAGAGAGAAGGGTTGGCTGGAGGAGAAGGGTCGAGTGGACAAAGGGATTGAGAAAGGCATTAAGCTGGAAGAGAGTGAAGGATTTGGGTTTGTATTGTTTCTGAAAATTAGAGATTTACTGTTTGGCTGGGGCTCGGGATTTGATAGTGGATGGGAAGTGAGAAAATGTTTGACCCTTGTTGTTACCCATTGTAGATACAATGTGTACGAGCTTAAGGAAGAAACTACAGACCACACCCATGGAGTCGGACACTCATTAGTCTTCGAGATAAAGACACAGATACTTGGGGACACTTTAATGGCTAAACCTTGTTCTTTTCCTATATACTTTTCATCTGTCTCCTCTTCGTGTCCATACACGCTTCCACATCCATTTACTACTTTGACATCCTCAACTAATCACAACCCAATCAAAAAAACCAAAGCTTGACTCCAACTTACCTAACCTTTTCATTGTCTGGCAGACGAGTATTATATTATTATAAATTGTAAGTCAAATCTTGATGAAAAGGAACTGTGTATTTGTTTAATTCTAGAAGCCTAATTAAAACGAGCCTTCTTATCTGCTCTCGTGCTGCTGGAGTAAATACAAGTACCTACTTATTGTAGAGTCACAGAAGTTTAGAATTCAGCCGTCCATATCCAATAGGGTCAACATTTTCTATATTACCCGTACATGATATGATATTTGTTTCATATGTAGAACACTCAGAAAATGCAATATACGAGACACTCGTTAAGGTTGGATACCTTTTGGACATCCCTTTAGCTAAAGTCAAATTTTGAACCCTTTTTAATGAGCTGAATATGTTCACAATAATAACAATAACCGACAAGCCTCATATACTTTACCCTACAGGCTTTTTCCTTGACTTTCACCGTAAAATAATACCTCTTGACATCGAAACAAAAAACGTCGGCGTAAAAGATGTTTTGCCTATTTGTATGGTTAAATGTCGGTTTCATTTTATGCAATGTTGAGTCTGTGGGGAATCTGGTAACACGGTTTAGGTATAAATCCTTGTTTTAATAAAAGAAATAAATTTGAATTGAAGATAAAAAATATTCTCGTAGTTAATAATTTTACTTTAAATCTGCTTAACAAGCGACCGCACAAATGTTTTTAGATAACGACTACTACAACTTGAATCTACAAACTACAAGAATTCTTTGATTCTCAACTCCTAAATCTGCCGTGAGGAGCAAAGAAAAATCTGCCTTGAAACAATTCTAGTGTGTCTAGCCAAAATTTATTGACCATCCTAAGTAAGTAAATAATCTTAACTGTCATATATCAACATGTAGCATTAGATACATTAGCATTTCTTCATGTTATTGCCAAAGGAGACAAGATAAGAAGAATCCCATGCTGCAGCTCTACAGTATTAAAACTCCCGTGTGTTTTTAGCATCCCCGCGACGAAAGCCTTGCAGCCATATTTCGTCCAGATTGCAATCGTAGACTTGTCACTTGCACAAAGTACAAATAGTTTATCTTGGAATGTGCAACCGTTTGTTCTTCTGCCGGAATGAGATTATATTATTGCAATATCAGATCTCACACAGTCAACAGTGTCGTCACACTAATTTTTAGCTCTCAAACATATAAAATCAAAATATATTTGAAGCTCGTTTTTAAAAGTTTGATTGTGTTTAATATTTTGCTTTACTTTGCTTTGCTTTCAAGTTAAAATCAGGGTTAGTCTGATTTCATGCACCCTCTCCCTCCTCCATCGACGAGAAATACCCAGCTTCATCGACTGCTTTGCTTGCAGAAAGGGAGAGTTAATCCCAATATTGCCACACCCGTCAATAAGGGAGTTAATGGTAAGGGAAACATTGCTACTTCATCTCGCATCAAGTAAATGTGTATTTAAATTACTCAGCTCAAGATCCCGACCTAACTTGGCGATTCCAAACCGTCCGTAGAATTTTAGATTTAGCTGACAATACAATTTCAATAAAGTATGAATTTGTAGCAGTGTACAAAAGCATCTCAGCCTCGGAGGATTTTTTTGTTTTCAATTGTAGAAGCAGAAGCAGAGGCAGAAGAGTTTTAATAACAATTGATTGAAACAAGAGGGAGGAATAATGAAAATATAATGAAGGTGGGTCTCAGTTGGTCTTTCTCAGCTTTTGTGAATGACACTTGAGTAAGTGAGGGCTGTATTGTTCGGTCCATTTGAATTGACTCCAAGCTCCTATTTTCACTCTCATCCCCAGGGATTATTATTTGCAGAGTGGCTTCATCAGATCGGAAGAGTGGAGATGGTCTATAATAATAATACCCAGCAGTCACCCACCCGAGTGATAGAGATGCAACCAATATTGAATGCATACTTATTGCCTTGGATATTTTAGTGTTATTCCAGAAACAGCTTTTTAACTTCCCCTCCTGCCTGTCTCCAACTCACCGATCTTCTGGTTTATCCCCCATGGGGGGCACTTCGTGACTTTATTCTTTTGTCTCCTCCATTAGTGACTCCCGGCCACCACGACACTGTCATCTCCATTCTTGCTATAAATCATATTTCTAATCGTCTTACTCAAGACCACATCCATCTATTATCTGTTTATGATTCCTTCAGTTCCTGGCCATTCAATATTCAATTGTGTACAACCACTTCTCTGATCCGATCATGTCCTCCTCCTGTGAATGAAACAAAAAACATTCGGCCATCCCATAATATGTTTTTCTATACACATACTTCTGTGAGAATGACTCCCGTCTAGACTCTAGACGGTTTCAAATCTGGAAATGTAATCCTCATTGTCAAACTTTCCCGTAGTACACAATAAAGCCAATATGCCTTTCACACATTTGCAGTCGATGCGAATCTAACGTCTATGTGTGTATGTGATGCACATTTATGAGCACAACGCCCTTGTTTCCTCTGATTTGTTATTTTATGCACATTTAATAATCAATCTGTCCCTTTCGTATGGCACCATAAAATACACATGTTGAAATTTAATTTCCATTTTAAAATGAACATTTTATAAAGTCCGTGTCACGCAGTTGCTCCTTCGCACATCATTTCCATATACTTACAAATCCAAATCCAACTCCACAACTACCACCATCACCATCCGTGCTTTCTTCCGTCCCCTTTTGCTTTTAAGCATAATATTATAATTTATTATGCATTTATTATAAAATCTACTCCTTGCTGGAGAATTATGAGTGAGATTTTAATATGGTGACAGCATTTGGACAATTTAAATAAGTCAAGTGGAACTTCTCGCCCTGCCTCAGCCTAGTCAATGGTGTTGTAAAAGGAAGTAGGAACAATCTGTGAACGGAATGGAAAGTCTAGGGGAATGAAAAGGGAGAAAGTATTAAGTGAAGGGATATTGGTATCACACACCACACTTCTACACACTACATAATGACACGAGGATAATGCAATGGGTGCCTGTCCATGTGTTTTGACCTCTCGTCTAAAGTCTTCAGTTCACGGAGCACTGAACATCGTATCCCAATTCTGTACTTAGTCCATGGTTCCCCCCATAAGGGAATTGAGCAAGTTTGGTGAACAAGATTGTTGCAGAAATACATTTAGAACATAATGGGATTTTCTGAAAGCATGTACATACTGCAGCATATAATATGTGTATCTAAGTGCAAGAGTAAAGTCTGTAATTGTGCAAGTAGTAACAATAAGTTAGCAAGTGCTATAAAGTAGCATATGGCACAATGGGAGAAGTCTGACTTTTTAATAAGTTGAAACTTTTAATTTAATATTATGAGAGGGTTTTAATATTTCTGTTATTAATGTTTGTCACCCTCTTTCTTCCGTGTTTCACTTAAGGCTTCATAACATTTTACGGCCATTCATTAACTCTCCAGCTCTGCATGCATTTACAATTGGATGTAATGGAACTGTATAAGTACATTTATTATTAGGTGAGGAAGTTGTGAAATGAGCACTCTGTTTTAGTAATTATGACACTCACGAACAGTGAACAGTGTCGGAAGGGTTATTGGATTTTTGTATTAGGGTGATCCTATTTTCGTGAAAGAAAACTCTGTCTTTACTAGAATTTTGCACTTTAAACTGTAATGCTTGAAAACGTGTTATTGTTGATGTCTGAACAGTTTTGTATATTTATGTTCGATTTGATAAGCTTCGTAAATTTTGGATTGGTTTGCATAATCCTATTACTTTGTTTGTACCTAACACACACATCTTGCCGTTTAGCTGTTTTTTAGAAAATAGCTGGATAAAATTTAAGGATGGATGTAATGTCTAAAACCATGAATATTTTACTTGTTATCAAGAACTAAAGGCTACATACACATGCCGACATCTTATAGGCTTCAATAGCATCTTTTGATACCCAAGAGGCTACATTTATTTCGGATGCTCAAAAAATATATTACCCAACATGTACATACATACATCTCGTACACGAAAGTAATGCATATATTTGTATACATTATAGCTAATTTCAAATCCCCTGTTTGGACAGAGGAAATACACTTGCATTTGTAAAAGTTAGTTTAAAGTGTTATAGGCAAGTTTACACGGAACTGTGGGTGAACCTCAGCAAGTTTCTTAAGGTAAAGAGGTTGAGTTCTGTAGGATGTAGGTAGGATGTAGGAACAAAGTTGGCGATAAGAAAGATTCTTGTTTACTTCGGCGAGAGATTTATAGCCCCTGTGTGTCTTGTATCATGGAGAATGTTGCAAAAATATTGTAAAACTTCGGAATCTAATGGAATACCTTTCCATTCTATCCATGAATGTAGCATGTGGAGGAGCAGTATCATTTTGTAAGTGCTACATATACATATGTATATAAGTATGTACATAGAAGAGGAAAGGAAAGTTTAGGAGATCGTTGGATGTTGTAAGTTGGAAGTTGGGAAAGAAATACTTTTACAGATAGGAGAATAAGTGGAATAAGCAGCAAATACCAAATACAAAATAGAGGTAGGAAACTAACTGTCAACTTGTTCTCAGTCCTCATGTGTACAACTTTTTTTTATCCAGGAGCTAAATGTAATACGAAATGCTCCTAGGCTGTCGGATCCTGGATGTAGGAAGAGGATCGTATCTTTGCAAAGTATTAAAGTACACAAGAAGATAGAGGAATAGGAATCCATTTTGTTCCTGGAAATGGTAACACGTGAACCCGGTTCAATAATACATAACATTTCTTTCTTCTTCCCCTTTATTCCCTTTGGGAAAAAACTGTCAACTTGACTATTTGAATATCATGAAATTCCCCATGGGTTCTCCCCTTTTAATTATCCATACGTATAAATGTTTTCAATTTACTCTTAAAATATTCTACTCTCTGAGTCTCCTGTGAATTATTCCCTTTGCAGAGCCACTCCCGAATACTTTTATATACATTTTTTACTTACTGTTGTTTACTAGACGAAGTATAGACTAGTGAGTATGCTGTTGTATAAGCAGCACTGCAAACATTCCGATTTCTGCTCTGCTACTAGAGATAAATCAGTTACTGTGCAAAGAGTCGATTTTGAAGTAAGTTGTCATTGAGATTTTAGTTAGCTTGTCAAGTATGTCAAGTAAGCCTTTTTAAGTGTAATTGGCATTCCACAATAGTCTAATGGTAATACTGTCTGATAATATTCGATGTGTAGAATGGAGATATTTAATGATTTTGTAAGAGGTCTCGATTAAATATAAAAAACACGATGAATGAAGGATATTTTTTACAAGGTTCGAAACTGTATAATTTATTAAAAATTCATTTAACTAAAAAGACCTAAAATGTACAAAATAATTTTCACAAAATAATGATGAAAAATGAAGAAGCAAACCTACCATAATAATTAGCTCCTTAATTTGAATAATTAATTCAGTCGTGTAACTGTGCGTCAACCGGATCTTTTGTAATCGCAATAAGACACCGGAAACGTGCATCAACGAATACCAGATCACAAAGTCACGCTCTGGTTGCTACCGAAGCAGAGGTTAATTAAAGAGGACGCTGCATTGAAAGTTATAGAGTGCACAATGTAAATGCATTGGAACTTGATAAGGATGAATGAAATATCTATCAATGCGATCTCAGAGAGGAATATGAGAGTCTCGTCTGGGAGAGGTACGGGGTGTAAGAATTAAGCTGCTTTTAGCTCACTATTAGAAGAAACTACTGATGTGTTGTGTTGATTATCCCATGATATCCATATAAAACAGCATGGGGTCATAATGTAATTGCACACTATTTCTTACTAAAAAGATGCAGATCAGTATTTCTTTATTGCGTGCATGTATGTTGGCACCTAGTTTTATACCAAATTGAAAAAAATGTTTTCCAAAAAGGGGGATCATCTATAATGTACAGTTTACAGCTAGTAGTTTCTGTGAGTATTTAAAATATTTTAAATCGTCATTTTAACAGCTATCTGTTTTCATATTAATATTGTACTGGAATGAATACTATCGAGAAAAAAATTATAAGTGCCAACGCTTAATATTAATAAAATTTGAAACATATCTTATAAATTATATTGTAAATGAATTTGAAGATTTTTTTAAAACCTACAGAGACGAAAGTGCAATGAAAATATAATATTGTGAGTAAGTTTAAAAGGCATTAGAAGTGCATTGTTTCTAAGTGCTTGATGGAGACTAGAATTGTATAAGAGAGGGGAGGACATCACAATTGAGTCATATTCTTCTTTTCGAATTGAATAAAATTCCACTTTTCCACATACTTTTTCCTATTTTTATTTTCCTGTTGGGAATAGCAAATCCCAAGTACCAATTCTGGAAATCTCTCAATGACTCAGAAACTGAAAGACAACTCCCACTTACCAATACCATTCAGTCTCACACAGGAGAAACTCCATCTCTTCATCGAATCTTTCAATGCCTTCCATTTGTTTTTGGATTTCCTTTTGCCGAACTTAAAGGATTGCAAATTCTCATTTACTTAAGCTATAAAAATAATAGAATCTGTTTTTTTGTAGCATTAAAAACCTTATTTAAAAAAATGCTGATACGCTACTGGGTTTAGAAATTTATTACAGCTGCCTGTGTACTTTTGGAATAATAATTTAATTAGTCTAATTCAACCAAAAGAACATTATCATAATAAGTATACACGTAATAATTTGCTTAAAGTCTGAAGAATTTTGCGACTAAAGAGATTTTTTATTTTCAAAATGTTAGTTGGATAACAAATTAAATCATTTCTATTTAGAGAAACTTGGAGACGAAGATGCATTTTTATTAACAGTCGTATCTTTGTTAT
>JAQFZA010000356.1:0-24626 GCA_034695115.1 Desoria olivacea | reverse complement strand
AGTACATTTATTAATGAGTAGTTTCTCTGTCTTCAAGGTCATCCCTTGTGTCTTCCTAATTGAAATCTTCACGTGTGCTTCTTCTTCTCTGATGTTATGATCTCTGAATGAGTCCTCATACAAATTGACGAAGGGGGGTCAATCAACAGCCAATGATGAAATTGCATAAGAGCCCAGGCCCATCTCTAATCTAATAACAAGGAGCTGAACGTGATTCAATCAGCCATGAAATTCCTCTTCCGCCATTGTTAACTTTTTAAACCAAAATTCCGTTCCTTTCTTCTTCTTAAAAGTGTCAAAATCTTAATAAAACTAACGGATTCCTCGTGTCAATTCTCAAAACTTTCACAAAGCCTATAAATTACGAAATATTTCTGGAAGAAGGTAATTATAAAAAAATTAACGTTTTTTTCATATCGGAATTAAATGGACTTTTAAGGCAAAAAAACCAGATAAAGTTTGTATGCAGGATTTGATGATGATGATGATGGCAGAGGACAAAAATGACCCTGATGATCCTTCCCCAAACTTATCCCATTGTCCATCGGACACGTTAAAATGTGGATTGTAAATGTGTATACGGATCTCATCTCTGCATACTAATCATCTTCTGCTAATTTAACGGCTGACATGCAACTCAGTAAAGTGCTACGTATGTAACTCCATTAACTATATGCAGAGTCCATCCATGTCATTCATATTGGATATATACGGATAACTGTGTAGGACTGTAGGATAATGCTAATATGCTTCAGCTTCCCTATTACATTATTCATCATGTGTGCCAAAGACAGTGGCATTCTGCAAGGAGTCTTGGACAGTTCTGGTCACGTTCCACTCATAAACACCCAAAGTCATCAGAAAACTGTCTGGATAATTTCCTTGTTTTTTTTGCACAAAATTTGGGTTTTTACGCTCAGTTGGTTAAGTTTCATAGGAGACTGTGGCTTTTGAGGAAGAGAATCCTGGAATTAATTTTGTCCAAATTGAGACAATCTACAAAAAGTCAGTGAGCCGGAAGTTCTCCTAGTTTATCCTTATTCGACGAGTTTAGTCTGGTCGATGTGTTCATTCTAGTCGAAGTGCAAACTTGTCGACGTGTGATTTATCAATAGAGAATATAATGGAGGATGCCAGGACAGGTCGAGGTGGTGCGGTTGAACATTCAACAATGGAGTTGGACTCCGCGTCAGATTCCACACCGTCTGATGCAGAATTGACGAGGGATAAGAAGGGTCGGATATCCCGATCTCTAATTGCTCTCGTATCCGCTGGTCTCTTAGCTTTTACGGTCTTGGTTCTTCTGGTCAGAATGCCTCGGATGGAGGACACCCCACCTGCCACTGCCCCTTTGACAGAGCTTGACCGCAAGAGTTCCAAGGGACCTTTGCTCGACTCTGTCTGTCGGAGTAAGGGCTGTCTCAAAACAGGTGGGGTTTTAACACTTCCAAACTTTAATTCCGAGCTATTAATAAATTATGCAGGTTTGAGCGATATAGTACAGGGATATGGACAAAGTAGTTATGATTATTTGCATGATTGATGATGAATGTACAATGTATTGTAATAGGTTCTCTTTAGGTTACTTTAAAAGCTATGGGGTTTTGAAGGATTGTTCGGAAATGATTTCAAATGTAGACCATAAACATCATTATTGAAAGTTTTAAATTTAATTTTAATCTTGAAGACAGGTATAATTTTCACAAGATATTTTATTTTATCAAATCCACATAGATCTTTTTGAGCATTTATTGTAATGATAGATTTCAATTAATCTTGGAGTTCATTTTAAATTATGTAAAATGTGTGGGCCTTTAAAGGATAATATTAGAAACCTGATTCAGTAACTCCCCCGATACTTAAATCATCAAATACATTTAAATTAGTTTACACAATTTACAGCCAACATCCTCCGAGATTCAATGAACACCTCCGTAAGCCCTTGTGATGACTTTTACGAATATGCCTGTGGGGGATGGATTGCAAGGAACCCAATTCCTCCTCAGGTTCCGAAATGGAGTCATTTCGGTAAATTAGACGAGGACACGAATGCTATTCTTAGAGGTGATTTACATTTACAGATATAATTTTGTAATTAATATTCGAAAAGCAAGATGGAAGCAATTAAATGTAGTCACATTAATTAATTAAACCAGTTCTGAATATTTAATCACAGAAATCCTTAAGGAGCCTATAAACTCCAGGGACCCTCCTTCTCTGAATCAGGCCAAGGATTTCTACAAGGCCTGTTCCGATGTCGGTCTGTTCATAAATCATCAAACTCCTTTTTTAAATCACAATAATTACGAATTATTTTAAATCTGAATAAGAATTACAACATTAAAATTGAATTCAGATGCACTAGACAGGGTGGGCCTGGAGCCAGTTCTCAGGCTACTGGAGGACTATGGGGGGTGGCCGCTGTTGGCCAAACCTGGAGAATGGAAATCCTCATCTTTTAATTGGATGAGGTCCATGGCGGATCTGAAACGGTTCTTCGGAACCTCCACACTGTTTGACATTCTTGTCAATCAAAACATTGGCAATCCTAGCTTCAGCACTGTCCATGTAAGTTCCACTTGAATATTATGAATGTTTTCAATTGTTTCATGAGAATCCATGTAAGTTCATGAAAAAACTTTAAAGTTTTAATATCTTCGATTTCAGCTACAGCAACCGTCACTCTTCTTGTCTAGGCCCTATCTCCTAGAGAGGCAGAAGTACCCAACCTACTCTCGAGCCTACAAAGCCCTCATTGTTGACATTGCCAAAGAACTCAAAGCCTCTCCTGCCATGAAGTCTTTTGAGAATTTAAATGGGAATCCTTCAACTTCCGTCAATTTAAAATATCTTGAACAGAAGGCAGACGACCTCATTGCATTCGAAGCCCTCATTGCAAACTTGACAAGGGATGGGGTCACAGTTCAGTATGGGCTCCGAAATGCCACTGCCACTGTCACTCTTCGATTCCTACAATCCATTTTTGATAACTACACTGTCGAAAAAGCCTATAACAAGGTAGGTACTTCGTCATTCTAATGTCACATCAGTTTTTGACTTTTAAACATGGAAATTGAATGGTTTTAATTTCTTGCAGTTTGAGATGAAGACAATTCTGGAGAACACATTCCGAACCTCTGGGGTGAAGATAACGGAGGCCCAGTTGGTGTCCATGGGGGATGTGAATTACATCGGAGGTCTGTTTGAACTCATATCCGCCACACCGGTCGAGACGTTGGCTAATTACCTCCACTTTCGAATGCTGGGATGGATCGTGTCTGGGACGACCAAAGCCATGAGGGTTCATGTCAACAAATACCATCGGGAAGTATACGGCCTTACTGGCTCATCTTCAAGGTTAACTAGATTTTTAAACCGTTTAATACGAATGGAATTGATTTTGTTGACACATGTTTTACTTTGTCATTTCAGGGATTACATTTGTGCCTCGTCAGTAGAAGAGAAGTTTGGCCTTGCCCTTGCCAGCAAATATTTGGAGAGGACTAAATTGGACCTCAATTCTGTCGATCAGGTACTTCATCCTTGTAGTTTAATATTTCAAACTATAATTCAATGTCACATCACCTAAATGCGGGATTCAAAAGCTCAACCAACTATGTAGGAATTGATACTGAATTCCCCTCGTAATTAAATTTATTTTTTACTGATGGCTGCGGGGCTTCAAACCTTGAATTTCTGCTGAATCAGTATGGTACCTGACCCAAAGTGTATTCCCTTAAGGGCTTTTAGGAACATAACGATACAGGTCCATTAAACGAGACTTGTCTCTCGAATACATTTGAGCCATGGTGTAATGAGCCTTAGATGGTTTGACTGTTGTCATCCAAACGAGTTTTAAATGACTAAACCTTGATCCTTCAGATGCATCAGGAATTTTAGATTGACATTGATTGAACTAAGATTTTGGATTTGAGGTTTCAGGGATAATGGAGCAAGTGCGGAAGTCCTTCCTGTCCCTCTTGGAGTCGGCGAGTTGGATGAACGGGACGGTGAAGAATGGGCTGAAGGCAAAGGCCCGTTCCATCCAGCCTTGTATAGGCTACCCCCCATGGATGAGTCCAAAAGGGAATCAAGCTCTCCTCAACACTTATCAACAGAAACTACAAGCTCATTTTGATAAGGTTTGTTTCATTCAAATGGATTTTAAAGGCAGTATACACAAGATTATTGATTGATTTGTACAGTTAGATCTGGGTAAAGGAGGTTATGTTCAGAAACTCTGGAATGTCCGACGGTGGTTGACGGACCAGAAACTGAAGCTTTTGAACGAAAAGTTTGTCCACGGATGGTAAATTGCAATTCTGAAATATCAATTCGTACCTCGGGATTGAAATGTAATGACAGCGAGTAAAAATATGATTCTGCTTGATTTGTGAAGTAAATGGACAACGTTTCCTGGTCAGATCGGAGCTTTTTATGACATTCGGAGGAGAGCCGTTAGTAAGAGAAGTTTAATATAATTCAATAATGAAAATTAAAAAACGAATTGAATTAAATAATGTTGATTTTTTGCAGACATACCTCTTGGAGTTTTACAGCCTCCGTTTTACTATAATGGCAGTCCAGCGTAAGTTATTGTTGTAACCTTGCATTGTTTTTAATTTGAAACCGATAAAAAACTGGTTAATTTTAGTGCAATAAATTATGGAGGAATTGGGACAATCTTGGGACATGAGTTCACACACGGATTTACTGTTTCAGGTTTGTCAATAAATGTTTCTCTTTGCAATGGCCAAGTATATTGGGGGAATTAGTCCAACTAAAACCCTTGACGTCCGGCAAAGATCTATTGTCTTTACAGACCTCACTATTTAAGAATGTCTTTAATAATATTAAGATGAACTAAATAATCTACAACAAATTATTCTGTACTTTAGGCTGGACGGAAACAGATGACGGGAGCTTCACAGCCCTCAGCCAATGCTTTGTGGATCAGTATAGCAAATTTCGAATCTCGAATCAGAAGGACGGGAAGATAAACGGGGCTCTGACATTCGATGAGAACTTCCCTGACAACGGAGGACTTCTGGAGGCATACTACACATACAAGAATTATTCAGGCTCAGCCCGAACTGAAGATAAGCTTCCGGGACTAGAACACTTGAGCCAGGATCAGCTCTTCTTCCTTGGCTTTGCAAATGTACGAATTTAAATGCAAAGTAGACTCGTATTTTGTATAATTAACTCAATTAATTCTTAAATAATAGGTTTGGTGCTCATCAAGTAGGCCGAAGGGACTGGTGGATCAAGTCCTGCAAGATCACCACACTCCCAACAGATACAGAGTCCTAGGGACACTCCAAAACTCTAAGGAATTCGCATCCACGTGGAAATGCCCTGTAGGGTCAGCCATGAACCCTGGGAATCACAAAAAGTGTTATCCTTTCTGAATAAAGTCCTCCAATTAAACTATTTTTTTTAAATGTAGTTAAACTGCCAATAAAATGAGAAGTGTGTTAACTTTGGCTTGGGCTTCTTAAATACAATAGAGAGGTCACCGAATTGCATACATATCACGTCCTCGCCTATACTCACATGATTGACCATCGACTAGGAAGATACTTTTATGAACACACTATTACCATTACATACATATTGTATATTTCGATGTAACACGATTAGTGGGCAAACGTGCAGAAATACATGATCATTTTAACGAGTAATAACCGTTTCGGTGTAAATCGCAGTATAATGCGTTTGCTGGATCCTTTAATTTCAGTGTGTGTCAGTTTGGTAAAAAATGACAGGATGGACGTTGTCATCACAGGAAATAAATAATGCGTAAGCCAACTTCAATAAACTACATTTTTCATAAATTGACAATTAATTCCCCACCAAATTTTATTTGTTGACGGCCTAATTCCGTAGTTAGGTCCGTACCCACAACTACTTATAAAGTATTGCGCGTTGAATAATTTCCTGAAAAGAAGATTAAATGAAATGTGTCATTCTAATGAAATTAGTATTTCGAACCTTCATCAGTTAGTTGTGCTTCTATTTACCAATTGTAAAGAAGGAATGTTTAAACATCGGCTAGCCAGATATATCTGGTTCAGGAATCGAGGTTGGAATCGGGATCAGAAAAGGACGTAAATAATCTTCAAACTAAAATTTTATATTTCACAGAAAACCTTTTTATTGAATTTTAATAAATTTTAATTGTTTATGTACTTCCAAATGTTGGCAGTTCTGGAATATCCATATCATGCACAATGTTTTTAGAATGCTGACAAATAATTGTTTTCCATTACATTATAATAATAGATAATCTAAATTTTGTCTTTCCTGGGAGGTTCAAATTAATAATTAGAACGCAAGAGTAGACTAAAGAAGTAAGTAAGGCCTTGGAAATAATAAAAATAACGGCTTCATTCCATGTATACAACGGTATATAATAAACGGTATCAAGTTAATGTTCTCACCATTGGACATGTATTACAAAAATATTTTAACTTAACTACACAATAATCTATTCAAGTTTTCCAAAATAACAATTGTTATAGCCTTTATAAAATGAAAAATCTAGGTACTAATACTATAAGTGTACATAATATAAGTAAACTACCTAGCTATATAATATACACAACTTTTATATAAAAAGAGCTTCAAATCCAGAAACAAGAATAATTCTACAATTGATTCCATCGTGAAACCTACTAGTAAAGAAATCGGTTCCGTTGTCAAACACTTCTTTTTACACAGAATCGGTTTCGTTGAAAAACCCTTTCTGCCCCTTTAGGTAAAATTTCGGTTACCCAAATTTCTTTTTATATTTAATTAAATTAAAATTTAAGAGACAAACGTAAAACCGAAAACAATATTAAAATTTTATAAAACCCTTTTTGAAAGAAAAAAACCGATTTAAGTACCCATTTAAATTTTTTTGCCTCGAGTTTAGGAATTCTAACTCGTCAAAACGCGTGTCAAAATGACGACCAACGATTACTTGCTTTATCCTTGTTTAACTTCCACAAAAACTAATTTCAAGCTACCTATCGTTATTTTAAAAGAAATTTCCTAATGATTGATAATTGCGAGAAGTATTTTAAAACTTCTTTTAGATCATCAGTCTCTGTGTTACAATAAACTATAGAAGTAGAAAGATTGTAGGTCCATAAAAAATGATAAGTGTTACTATTAAGACGACCCTAAGATGTAGGCAAAATTGCTCTGTTGGAAGTGCAGTTGGAATAAGAAACGAAAATTTGGGGTTGAGCAAAACGATGGCGAGTTGGCCGAGTGGTGAAGTGTGCAGTTTCAGATGCGATTTTCAAGTTCGATCCTCAAAGTAGGCATATTATTTTTGCTCCCTTCATTCTAATTTCTGAGGTTCAAAAACGATTTTGAAATCAACATAAGTCGTTTCTTATCGTTTAAAATTATTTTGGTACAATTATTGTATTTCAAAACTATACAATCAATTTTTTCCTTATAAAAACGCCAAAATTATATGAATCTCGTTTACTGAATCTAAATATTTTTCGAACCCCGACTTAACCCGGCAACTTAACGAGTAACAATTAGCTATAAAAAATAGGAGTCTCCAGCTTAACAAAATCAAGAGTGAAGCTTAGAAAAATCTCTCTCAATCCTAAACCCTTAAGAAATTTTTTTTTTTTCAAAACTGATCCTAAAATTCAGCACCCACTCTTTCAATTTTCTCTTTCGTTACTCCTCCTGCTACTCCGCAGCCTGACATTCCATCATCACCTCCACCACCACCTCGTTACGAATCAAAACTCTACAGAGACACTTGCTCCACAAAATCTCGTGTAACACCTTTAAACTGTCCTCATCACAACTGCTCCTACGTCGCTAATTCCGGACGGAAACAACATCTCCAGTCTAATCTTAAAAACAAGCATTCCTAGCTTCAACACTACTCTTCATCTCAATCCCATGACCATGAGTACGCTTATGTTCTGCACGCAATTCAAAAAGAACATGAAACACAATATCTCATTCAAACCATTCGGATGCAAACGCTATACAATTAAAAACGGTATCCACTTTAATGGATGGTTTTTTAAAACTATTCACTAACCAAATAAACAAATTAACTCTTGAACAACTTAATAGATACTAAATAAAAAAAGTTCGATTTCAGGTTTAAAATCAACTACAAAGAAACAATACCTCTCGAAATCCCTTTTCTATACCCTATTGCAATAAGTACAATAAGTTAGTTCATCTCACAGGAGACTGTCGAGGAACAATTGGAATTCCCAAAACACTCAATGTCATAAATAAGACATGTGACTGAAGCTTGCTGGAGAGACACATTATATCGTTGGTCATCCTGCAGTACAAAGACATATCAATACGATTTAAAAAAAATTGTTTCTGGCTTTTATTTACTGTGAATTTTAATTTCCTTTCTTCCTCTTTTCCTCTTTAATGTGTGGACTATCCTCTATGTAGGTTGAGGTAGCAGGAGCACAGCATTCGACCCAAACACAAGTCAGTTCATCGTGCTTTCCCAATCCCTTAAGGATATATTATCTCTTTAGGTTATTGTCTTTAATTTAAGTTCACTTATAGTTTGAATAGTTTAAATGATTAATAAATCTTGAATATACATTTAAACATAAGTAACTTCATTCATTAATCTCATAATTCCGAGCACATTACATCAGGTATTTCATCTTGTGATGGATTTCCTTAACGAAATAGACAAATTTCAGGACTCCTTACGTGAAATAGATTCAGGTCCCTTAAGCGTTACAAACAATAAAAAGATTTTTCTTCATAGCTTTTTACCTTACAAATGACAAGTAGTATGGAAGTTCAACATACCACATACCTTTTATGCACCCGCAGATTGCAAAATTTTGCAAAACTTCGTAAGCTATTCTATTTCAAGCCCTTAGAATAGGTAAACTAAGCAAAAGTCTCAAGGACGTGCTTACGAAACGAAAAAAGGAATTTAATCAAGTTTAAGTATCTTTTTTGTTGGTAATTGCAGTCATGGCAACTAAAACATCAATGCTCCTCATATACAAAAAAAGGATCGACGATGGTCCTAGATTTTCCATTTTCTTGTCTGTGACAATAGCCAAAGAAATGGAAATCGCTCGAGTTGTATCCAGTTTGATGTATGCAAAATTCAGACAATTTCGTGAATCATGGAGGTCAGTTGATATCACAAAACAGACTACAGACTTTCTTGTCACCAAGCTTACAATCTGGGAAATTGAAAAAAGAATAACCGCGAAGACAACAAAGAGAGACCCAGAAGAGCCTCAGTAAACCTACGCAGCCAAGAAATCTAAAGAACTAACTTAGGAAAAGAATTAAATGTTCCTGCAAAACAACCTGCTCATTTGGAAGCATTTGAACGAACAAAGATTAAATACTTATTAGATAAACAAGTCATTAGACAAGTTATTCTGCTCGGGGAATGGGTATGGTTATCATAGAAGAAGGGAATACATCTGGAGAAATTAAAACGCTTAGATTTTGTTCCGACTACCGACCATTAAATGCCCAAATAAATAGAGATGCATTTCCTATACCCAATATACAAACTGTATTTGATTTGATAGGTAGAAGGTCCAATTATTTATCTATTATGGATTGTGAAAAGGGATTTTGGGGTTTACCATTAGATGAATCCAGTATACCTTTAACTGCTTTCATTTCTCACTCTGGATTATATGAATGGGTTCGAATACAAATAGGAGTGGCTAATGGGTCCGCAGCTTATCAGCAAGCAATTTCAATAATTTTGGGTAGACTTTTATGGGAAAATATTTTAGCATTTATAGATGACATTGTTACCGCCGATAATACATATTTCTAATTTACAAATTGTGTTCGAACGTTTGCGTATATACGGAGTGAAATTATCTAATTCAAAAAGGTATTTTTTTAGGGAAAGAGTAAAAAATACTGAGGCATATAATATCCGCAGAAGGTATTTCAGATGACATGAGTAAAATAGTAGCTATACTTAAAATACCACCACCAACTAATAGAAAACAGCTTCGTAGCTTCTTAGGTTGTGTTGAATATTTTAGAAGATTCATAAAGGGATATAGTAATATAACAAAACCGCTGACCCTTTTTACACATAAAGATATTCCATTTAAATGGTCTGAACCTCAACACTCAGCTTTGGAAACTCTAAAAACACTTTTAACCTCTCCGCTTCTGTTAGTGTTTTACAATCCTGAACTACCAATTCATATTTACACAGATGCTTCTGGCTATGGTATCTCAGCTTGTCTTCTACAACCTCAAAAAGATGGTATTGAAAAACCAGTTTCATATGCAAGTAGAATTTTAAATGCTACTCAACAAACTTAAGTACAATCGAACGTGAATTTTTTGCTATCAACTTTGCCCATAAACATTATCATCCTTACATTTATGGACGTAAATTTACTATCTGCACAGGCCATACACCTCTTGTAGGCATAAATTTTTCAACCAAAACTGACATTTATTCACGCTTAACAAATTGGGCCTTAGTTTTACAAGAGCATGACTGTCAATTACTTTACACTAAAGATTCACAAAATCAAATAGCTGATCAACTATCCAGATCCCCACTACCAATTAAAGAAAAACAGATTTTAACACAATACATTATAGGAATCTCTGAACTTCAAAAATTAGACCATGAATGGCAAGAAATTATAAAAACCTTAGCAAATAACAAGCATTTTTTCATTAAGGATGATATTTAATACAATATAAGTAAACATCACTACAATCGTATAGTACTTCCTTCTGTATTACGACCAGAAATTCTGCTTGACATTCATAATATTCCTTTATCCGCACATTTAGGATTTACTAGGTCTTTTACAAAATTAGCCCAAAATTTTTATTGGGAAACTAAATTAGATTTATGCAACCACATCTTGTACTTCAATAAAACGCCATTACGGTAAACAACATGGTCTACTAAAACCAAAACATGTCCCTACAGAACCATTTGAAATGGTAAGTACATATGTTTTGGGTCCATTTCCTTTGTCTAAAAACAAAAACAAATACATCATAAATGCTATTAGTTTATTTTTTTAATTGGCAGAATTAAAAGCTACTCCAGATCAGACTTCTGAGACTATGGCTAAATTCTTAGAAAAGCAAGTATTTTGTAGACATTCGTGACCAAAGTATTTAATTTCTGATAATTGTCAGTTTCGTACGTCAAAAATCTTAGCAGCTCATACAAAATTATATCGAATTAAGATTTATAACCCCTTACAACTCAAGAGCAAATGGTTTGAGTGAAAACTACCTCTAAAAATGATTACTCATTATGTTCAAAATAATCATACTAAATGGGATGGAAATATAATGCAATCGTATTTTGCATAGAATACCATTGTACAAGACTATTTTATCATTGGCAGCAAACCTGATAGCAAAGGAAGGCCTGTAAGGGGGTGTTTACCACACCGATTATGGCTATGCGGGTTATCCTCCATCAATCGTCATTCATCCGTTGTCAAAGGAGGTGTGTTTTTTTTCGGAAGAGAAGGTAAACATTTAATATGTGTAACCCAATATAAAATACTTGTTAAAAGTTTGCACATTTAACATTGAATTGTTGTATTCAATTGAACGTGTATTTTATCACAACTTAGTGATGATGCAACAGATACAAGTGGAGTGATAGTCTATCAAATAGGGATGGGAAAAAATAGGCCAAGATTTGCGACCTATTAGAGCGTACCTTTCAACAATCTGTTTTCTCATAATTGGCATGGACTTCGTTTTATCACCGACGATGAAGTTGTCGATGATCATTTACTCAACGAGGGATATTATGACCCCAGTTTTGGAAAGGAAATTCATGAAACAAACAGCAGTTTTGCTTACGTAAGTTTTACTTTTAGTGTAATTTTTTGAGCTTGTTGATGTGAATTTTCATCTAAATTTAAGCCACCACTACTTCATTTTGTATGTTTTTCCGTCTCTTAATTTTTATTTTTTTTGCTGGTTGCTAAATTAGGCATACAGAGTAGTTCCAGCAGTCATCTTCCAAGATGACTACTTAGTTACATCTTCCATGAGCAATACTGGGTGGGGGTATTTGAATGTATCTATCAGTTTGAACGTTTGAACAATGAATTACGCGTCAGAAGTCATGTTATTTGAAACACAATCGGAACATTTCAGAAAAAACATTAACTTGACAATGTAAACTTCTTACGGATAGAAAGTAACGTGTTTTGGTTTGTATGTGAATTGTTAAATATAGATAATCGATTTCGGTTCTGTTCTAATTTTCTTATGTTTAATCTAATTTTTTCTCAGAATTCCTCAGGCTTTGACCTCATCTTAATGTTTTCAAGCAAAATTGTTTTAAGAGTATTGTCCGGTCTTTAAATTAATACAATCCAATATTTAATTACAAAAATATCTATTTTGTAAAGGTGTTGTATTCATATTCATAAATTTTGAACACAAAATTATTAATGGCCTATTAAGAGTACAAGTTTGCCAGTTTATACAATACCAGCCAATAAAATAAAAATCTTGTCTTCATCTCAACAACAAAATTATTGTTTATCATTTTATCGGGAAATTAAAAATTAATGTTTAACATTAAAATTCATGAGATTTAAATAAAATCACAAATCCAATTTTTTGCTTACCCTGGGATCTGGTTACTCTTGCGTACAGAAATTATTGTTCAAAATAACTACAGTACATTAGAAGTGGAAGGTTCTTGTTGAGACTGTGCATTTCCATACAATTTTTTTTCGAAAGGCAGTAAGCTCTGAAGTAAATAGGAACGTTTGTTGGAAAAGCACGTTTTTTTAATTTTCACCATCTAAAAGCGTTCCAAATAAGGTTTGTTTGCAGAATTTTTGAACCTAAATTGAACAACGGTCTTCAATTCACCCGTGTAAGCCCGTGTCCTACGACATACTATTAGCTTCAAATTGGTTTGGATTATCTTTTATTGGAGATGTTGTGCCCAATGTGGACGTTTCAATAAGTGATATGCTGACAAAACATGGATGACCGTTGTACCATGAATGGATAAGGGATTCCAATATGTAACTAAATTGTTAAACTATATTTAAAACTTGATTTCCGATATTTCATTTCGTATATTTAAATGTTCTAAAGGCTAAGGTATCTCACCCCTTGGTCATATGCAAAGATGTTTTCGCGATTACCGGACTTTCGGTAGTAAAGGTTTAAAGCTTCGGTGGACTACGTCGGAAATTCTATATATGTATTTCTTATTACAGGAAAAATGTGCAATTTACAAGAGTTTCTAACCGCTCAACATAACAATAATAAAATTACTTGGTAGTGAATGAAAGTACTAAAGTAATCTAGTACTTCTTTAACAACAGGTCCGTTCATGATAGTCCATACAAAATAAAGTTTTTGAATGTAACATTAATCAATAAAATTGTGTAATTATTTGAATTGTAGGTTCCAAAGCATGCTTTTAAAGCCGTCAAATTCTACGGATTTTGGCACATCAATGATGTGGAATTTGTAGCAAGTTTGTCCCGTCATAAATTTAAAATAAGAGTAGATGGTAAAGGGAGTTTACGAGTTTATAACCCTCCGACCAAGTCGAAAGACTGTGGTCATAAGGGATGTATTAAATTCCAATCTAGAAAAACGGAGCAAATCTATAAACTTTTGTAGTGTGTCACGACGAAAAGAAAGTAATTAAAAAATATAAAGACTTTACTAAATGGAATCGGGATTCCATTATGCCATATGGAAAGGGAGGATGAGAAGAAGACCAAATGCCTGTACATAAATTAATTTTTTGATACCCTACAAAAATGTCAAATCATAATCTATTCGAATACAAACGAACCACTTAAATTTTTTATCCCGAGAATAAAGTATTCTAGTGAACTTCAAATCTTGAATTTGCAAGAAAGGACTAGATTCAGCCTTGTACCGATATGGAAACCGCTTAAGATCTATAGAGATTACTGGCTTTACGTTTTTATTTCGAGATGTTCACAAGATCCTAGTTGAATGGTGTCCGAACTTGGAAGAACTTTGAATGGATATCAAAAGTTGATTTTTCATCGACCGCTTAAACTTACAGGCCTCTTCTTACAAAACTATCACTTTATTCCAATTGTGAAGGCTTCACCGAATTTGAAAACCTTTAGCCTCTCCTGTGAGTTCGATAAATATGGTTTTGAGTTTTTTAATGACCTACAGAATTGTTTTGAAGCAACAAAAAATCTAATAGCTTTCAAGTTGAATATGGGAAGACAACATTGGCTGTCAGTTCAAAACTCACTCGAATTTACGAACAGGTTGAGGGTCCTGAAAATCGAAACAATGGAGCAGCGAGGGTTCCTACAACTTTCGAAAAAATTGGAAAGTTTAGGAGGCAGTTTGACGAAGCTCGTCCTGGCCTTTCATAACGACTGTATGGGCCAAGAGGTCGTTTTTTCTCTCATGCGGGATCTCATTGAATTTCGAATTTTTTCGACGACGCGAAAATCAATTTCATCAATCAATTTTCTCAAAGAGTTTACAAATCTACAGAGGCTGTTCAATGGAGAGCTGGTTCCGGGTGGCCTATTGTCAATGATTTCAATCGAAAACCCCCCTTCTCTACCTAAATCAACCACATAGGAACTTTTGTTGGAATATCCGTCCTTCGACAATACAGCGACTCGGAACAGCTGAGATCCAACTTCAATAATAGTTTCCAACAAGGCCTTTTTCATCTGAAAAACTTGAAAGAGCTAGATTTAGACTTCCGACGCCCTGATCTGAATGCTGTCGAAGAGGCGGAGGTTGGTTTTGTTTATGTTTCTGTGCTTTTTGGCCAACTGGCCGTCTGTAATAGTCTGGTACGGCTTATGGTGCGAGACAATTCATATTTCCTTACAAAGTTTTCAGGGGATAAATTGCTAGGAATCCGAAACTTTCGCCAACTCATCCTTATTGGATTGGATATTTATTATGAAAATCGATAAAAGTAATACAATTTACTCCCAGTTACCACTTAATGCTGCAGCTAGAGATTAACATCCTCGCCTCTGTACAATTGAATTCTTCTGGAATCCAAAGGCGAAACTGTATCAACTGGAAAAATGTCAAGGGGTATACTCTTCAGAGTTACTATGAGGTCACACAATCTTCTCTAACAAGACTACTTGATCGAGCTGTCAACGAATTGGACATGTCCTGTGACGACTTATATACAGAAACTGTCAGCTGTCTTTTGATGGCTGAAGCTGAGACCTCGAGTGTTCGACGAAAGTTGAAGAAAATCATTCCGGGCTGGAATAATCATGTGAGTGAAGCGCATAACTTGTATAAACTAGCCTACCGCAATTGGATTTTAAACCCCAGCTGTGAATCACTCAGAATCACTGCAATTGACTGTAAAGCTGTATACAGGAGTAAATTACGGAAATGCATACAAAATACTTTAAAGAATGTGGATGCACAAATCAAATAAAAATTCTAGGAAAAATTATTGAATAAAAACAAGAAAATCTCGTTTCTTGAATCTAATTATTTTTCGAACCCCGGCTTAGAAAAATCTCTCTCAATCCTAATCCCTTAAGAAAAAAATGTTTTTTTTAAAACTGGTCTTAAAATTCAGCACCCACTCTTTAAACTTTCTCTTTCGTTACTCCTCCTGCTACTCCGCAGCCTGACATTCCATCATCACCTCCACCACCACCTCGTTACGGCTCAAAACTCTACAGAGACACTTGCTTCGCAAAATCTAAACTGTCCTTATCACAACTGCTCCTACTTTTACATGTACAAAAAAGAGAGTACTTCATTCTAAAGCCTTAATAGCCTATAGTAGAATAGAGTATGAAATACAGATTGAATATAAATATAGATTGTGAAAAGAGTGTACATAAACTTAGAAAAACAAGACAATAAAAGGTGCAGAAAAATAGGGTCAACCTAACGAGATTTGAGATCCCTTCAAGAAAAAGGTTGGGAAAGTGCCTTCAAAAATCGAGTATAAAAAGGAAATGCTGCGAGTAATACTTCACTTGAAATTCGTGCTCAACGTGAATCAGAATTAAAAGTCAAAAACCGAGATAGTGCATTATTGCCTTCTCTTAGCCCTTTTGCTTAAAATCTATAAAAAACTAAGTTAAAAATTGGATTCCCGAATATCGGAGGATTTAGCTGTAAGTAAAAATAAGAACTTTTTACTATTAACTTTTAAATTTAAACTTTAGAATAAACAGCATTGAAAAAGGTTATAAGGTATCCAAAAAAGTTGGTTATTTAGAGCCAATTAAGAATAAACCGTGCAGCCTTTTCCAACTCAAGTACAGTTATATCTTTAGGTTTACTATTACTGAAGTTGGTTCAGAAATAGACTAGACGACCTATATAAGTAGATTTTCTATGCGCCTTCTTCAGTTTACATTTGTTGCTCAACTGAATTTATTTATTCTACAATGTTCAGTCAAATTTTAATCATTCTGTCCGTAATAGGACAAATCCAAGCTCAAAAAATCGGAAATTACCCGAGGATATACTTTCTATTTTCTTGATTACCCACATTTAGCCAACAAGAATGGGCCGGCGAGGATGTTAGTTTTAGAAATATGTAAATATTATTTTGCGTGTATTATTTTATTCGTGTTTTTATTTGTTAAAAACCAAAGAATTTAAGTTTTTTAATTTCAATATAGGATTAACAAGAATCTTATATGTGTTTATGCATGATTATTTACCTCAGGTAATTTTCGGGACGCTGAATTTCTTCGTGGAGGACAAACCCATCAAGAATTTGGCTACACCAAGTACTACCAGCCGGAGTTTATTTATTTTTTGATCAAGGAATTAGCAGTGTTCCATAAAAACTCGTAAGAACCCAAATACGTTTTTTTTTCTAATTAATCTACCTTGTCTAAAAGCAGCGTATTTTATAACATATAAGGTATGTGGCTACAGGTAGTAGTGGTGTGTTGCTGTTTCAAATTGGTCCGGATGCAAAAGCTCCCCAATTCGAAGTTTATTGGAGTGTCCCATGTAACCGAATTTCGTATGTTGTTATATCTATACACGCTGAAACTAAATTATACTTTATACGACAACATAAGAAAAATAATATGTTTGTAATTAAGCAGCAGTGGAAATTGGTTCGACTTGAAGTTCGTCAAAGATATGCAATCAGCGGATAATGAGCTATGGAATGAAGGCTATTTGGATCCTGAATGGGGCCAGCAAAGTCAAGAGCCAGTTGAATGAGAAACATTGGGACGACGCAATAACAACTGCATGTTACTTCTTGAATAGGTACCTAAACTCAAAGATTACAGTGACGAATCCGTTTGAGATGATATTCAAGAAGAAACCATCTCTGCATCATGTAAGAATATTTGTCTGCAAAGCCTATACTCACGTTATGAACAACAAAAACCAAAGCAAATGGGATGTGACAGCAATAAGTTGTATACTTACCGGTTACAACAAATTCAACAAAATCTACATGCTGTATGGGCCTACCAAAAATAGGTATATTGAACAAGCCAAACATGTAGACTGGGACAGTGTTAAATGGGAAAATCGCTTCTGCGTTGATGGACTAAGATTTGATTCTTGGAAGTGACCATGCTAACTACTGTACTATCATCTGCTAATTACGCATCCACCTGTCCACCTTAATTGTATCCATACATCCTACCAAAGTCTAAATGTTACTGAACATATCAACATGGCCGATTTTTGATTTAGGCTTTTGAAGTTGAGGTTTTAAATTACTATAAATTCAAGAAATTTGTAGGACTCTAAGTACCCTAAAAAGGAATTGACTGACCTGCATCCTTTCTATACTAAAAATAGATATTTATTGGTCAACAAAACGTTTATTTGGCCTTTTATACTGTTAATGTTAAATTTGAAACCTGGTCCTGGCAATATGGAATTCTGAAAAGTTATTGATAAAAATGTTTCTGGCTTTATGGACTGAGATTTTGCTACTAATATTACAGAGGTCAAAACGATGGAAACGGTTAGGGGGTAAGAAAAAGGAAAGGTGTTCATTGTTGTCTACTTTAAATCCTAAAACTAAAAACTAAGAAAAGTCGATCGTAAAATGTATGTATGGATAAATAACTTTAGCTATGCTCTAAATTTTGTATAAACGGAAACCAAATTATGAAAACGTAAGATTCACTATTTGGTTCTGCTAGCAACCTTTTAGTAAAATTGTGTTTGTAAATTGTAAAATTGAATAAATGTGAAAACTATGACATGTCACGACAAATTGGTCGTGGATGTGGTCAAGGTACATCCATACTCACAATTAATTAAATAAATAACATTGTATTTGAATTTACCAGTTGGAGCCACTGCCCTTGAAGTTCATTTTAAGTGGAGAGGAGGAAGAGGACAAGAGGAAGATCTACAAATTATAAGAAGATCATCCTATAATAATTTTGAATAACACGATGGAGGTCTGTGGGTTCGATGCGTCCTTGTTCCAACCAGAGAGGTTACGAGAGGCTTTCAATGATTCGAAAATTGACATAAGATCTCAAAAATACTCTTCAACTCTAATGGAACTGGAAGAGGGGAGAGAGGTTGACTCAGAAATAGGAACAAGTACATTCTCAGAATATTACAAATATTTGAAAGAGTTTCGAGATGTGAGTGTTTTTTTTTTTACTGATTTCTTAGTTACAATAAGGAACAGGCAATAAAAACAGTATATTATTGTTTAGCCAAAGGAAGGAGAACAATTCAAGTTTGGGACGAACTTGGACGTCCCTCATGACGATCTGGCCTTCGTGCTCCAGAAGAGAGTGATAGCTAAGCTGCCGAGGGTCATACGGCCAAATTCTCCAGACGACCTGCTGTCGTTGCAACCGTACCGGATCCCTGGCCTCAATCAAGCTCAAGTTTACTCGAAAGTCCCAGACGTATTCACGAGCGCTTACACGGAGCACCTCTGGCTTGAATCTGTCAACACGAATTTCGGACCGGAGGACGTGACTTGGTGTGCATTTCACCCCCCCATTTATCCACAAATTTGAAAAAATTCTACAAAGACAAGGGATTCCGAACATAGGAAGGATTGAGAAGATGTCTTATATGCCGAATAACCTATAGTAGAATTGAGTATAAGATATAGATATATTATAAATATAAATTGTGAAAAGAACTTAGGTCCAAACAACAAGTCCAGAAAAATAAGGCCAACCTAACGTGAATTAAGATCCCTTCCCAAGAAAAAGGTTGGGAAAGAGCCTTCAAGTCAAGTATAAAAAGGGAGATTCTTCGTGTAATACTTGACTTGAAATTCGTGTTCCTTGTGCAACAGAATTGACAGTCCAAAACCCGAGATAGTGCATTCGTGCCTTCTCTTAGCCTTTTTGTTTAGACTCAAATATAAACTAGAAATCGGATCCCCGAATATCGGTGGATTTTTAGTTGTAAGTAAACACAATATTTTTTAGTATTTACTTTATTTTTAAATTTAAAAACTTTAAAATAATAGCACTTGAAAACCAAAATAAAAAAATAAAAAAATCAATCGAAAAACCCATTTTACAAAAAACAAAAACAAATGTCTCATCTTCTAAATTTTTGAATCATTAAAAATCCACCCCCGTAAATTAAACACGTATCAAAATGGCGCCCAACAATTACGGGCTTTTTTACTTTTTAAATTTGAATATTTTTTATTCTCATAACAATTAATTCCAAACTACGTAAAGATATTTTTTAAGAAATTCCTTAAAGTTTGATAATTGACTTGAATATCTATTTTTCGCTTTTTAGTTTTGGATAATTACTCTCAGTACTTCCTTCTGATTTAACGATTTTTTTCCCAGCCAACTCTCCTGAATACAGGTATTTCAAAGATTTAAATATTCACACTTCTACAAAATAAGCAGCATGATCATCTTTCTCTTAATACTTTAAGCATGGCCAATCCCAACATTCAAAATGGAATTAAATTGGAAAAACCAAACAACTTTTTACAAACAATAAATCTGGGAAAGGACGACCTCATCGTTTATTTGGAGTTTAGTCCCTTTGCAAACCCAGAATGTCTTGTCGCTATTCACGTTAATGGTGTAAAATTTGAACAGGGATCACGATCTCTAGGAACTACCCAATCAAAATCTTTCTGTTTCAATGATTCTCAAAAATAAAAATTACCTTTAATGAATAAAAATCTCTCAAATTAAAGAACACTTTCATATTTTAATTAATATAGGTACATTGAATTCATTTCACTTAATATTATCTCGATTTATTTGGAACTACTTTTATCCTATACTTATTTCTGATGTTCCATCTCATTCCTTGTAAAAAGAAACCAAAATCAGAGAACAAAAATGATTTTGTAAGTAGTTGGGAATATCAGCCACCCAAGTCTTTAGAAAAAGTTCAATTTAACTCCTTTTTGGATAAACTAGGTGTAGTAGAAAAAACCAATTCCAAACCCTCAAAATCTTCCAAATATTTTCTAAACATGTTTTCTTTCAACAAAAAAACCCAAACCTATACAAAAATTACTTGATATCAATTTAAAAACTCAAAAAGCTACAGTTCAATCTGAAACTAAATGGTCTACTATTGATCTTACCTCATCAACCTCTTCCACAGAATCTGCTTCCACCTCTTACCCGAAAACAGTAGAAAAGAGTACTTTTTATTCTCATGCTAATAAACCTACTAAATAAAATCTTGATAATTTGGGAGTAATACATAATACTCATTTTAAAAAATAGTTAGTTTGTCTTAATTTTATATTCTTCAATCATGGCTACAGCTTCAACTGCATCTACAGGTACATGCACAGGTACTTCTGCAGCAGTACCGACGCCACCTAAACCAGCTAGAGTAGCTATCATACCTCCTAAATTTAATGGCACTTCTACAGAAGATGCTTAAAAATTTCTACAGAAATTTGCACGGGTTGCTATTTCTAATCATTGGGATGATGATTTAAAATTTCTACAGCTGCCCAATTATCTTACGGGTACTGCAGAATTGTGGTACATTTCTTGGTTACAAGTCCGAAATAAAGCTCAAGCCTTACTTCCGGCAGGAATTACCCCAGTTACTTGGGACGAACTACTAAAGAGCTTCAGAAAGCTTTTAAAAATGTGGCGCATTCAGAAGTAGCAGAGGACAAATTATTGTCCTGAAAGCAGAATACAGGAGAGACAGCAGAAGACTATGTATACTCCATGTTAGACCTTATAAATGACTACGACCCAAAAACGACTGAATACTCTAAAGTTAGGCGTATCATTAAAGGTCTAAAACCTCATTATCTAGAAAAGATAAATCCTATGCAACTGCATACCACACAAGAAGTGTTACAAGCAATTCAGAAAGTTGCTGAGACTCAGTTCCTAATTACTAAACATCAAGATAGTAATGTCTTAGAAACACAAGTCATGACTACTATGGTAGAACGTTTTTCTAAACTTATGACACAACAGACTGAATTAATAAATAATTTGGTAAACCAAACAACAAAAACTCAGAAAATAGTGAAGTTTGATGTACAGGCTGAGAACCCCAATCTACAGCAAAAACAGCAGCCTGTACAATCACACCAGCTTTTCATTGATATCAGTGTGGAAACCCAAGACATACAATTAGAAACTGTCGCCAATATAGAGTTACATCTCATCCACCTCCTAGACAAACTCCAAATGGACAATATGTTCAATGTCATACTTGTGGCAGATTAGGTCATGTTTCCAAAGACTGTTATGTCAATCGTTTTTGTTCACACTGTCAAAAATATGGTAACCCAACTTCACGATGTTTTTACTCGGGAAACTACAAAGGGCGGAATTCCATGACCCAGGGGAATACCAGATACCCGCCCAACAATTATCAGGGAGTAAGATCGAGTCAACAGCCTCAACAGATTAAGAAACCTACAGCTCCTCAACTCTCCCAGAATACATATTAGAATTATCAGAAGCTCATGAAGGTCTTGTTCGCATTAATTCAAAAGTAAATTCTCAAATAGCAATTACAGTAGTGGATTCTGGTTCAGGATGTTCAGCAATAAATGAAAATTTTATTAAAACCCCAATCAGACCTCTTAATTACACTGTTCGTATAATGGGAATCCCAGATCATGCAGTAAAAGTATTAGGATGGTCTAGAATAACCATTCTACCAGAAAATCATTTCATTCCAATAGAATTCAATGTATATGTTGTACAAAATTTTAAGTTTGATCTACTACTAGGCAATGATTTCATGGACATTTACAAAGGTAATATTGATTACTGGAATGATCTAGTATGGATAATGTCTTGTCCAACATTACCTAGAAAAACTTATCCTATACACTCTAATCAAGAAATGCCACCCTTAATTCCTGAAAAAATAGTTTACCCTACGTTAACTAACTCAACTGCAATCAAGGTCGAAAAACCGATAATAGAAACTAAAACCACAATTACGTATACTTCAATTGATGAAATAGTCATTGAAGCTAACTCAATGAAATTGATACCACTGAAACAATCACAAGAATTAAATGATATTAATATTTTGACCATGCATAATAATGCTCACTTAAATCACTTAATGATTCCTGACATCATTATTTTAAAAGAAGACTCAAGTAACCTACGAATTCCAATAATAAACACAACTACAAACAATATATTTATACAAAGAGATCAAATACTGGCATCAAGCGAAAATACAAACTACGAAATCGAAGAAATTATTAAATCTCCAATTCAATCTATCGATAATATTAAAGCTGCAGAAACCATTTCTCAAGAAACTCATATTCAAAACATTTTAAATCGGATAGATCCGTTAGCTAGAATATAGATCTGAAGAAGATAAAACCATTTTTAGTGCGTTTTTAGAAACAAATGCTGACATGTTTGCCAAACCAGGTGAAATCGGTAATATTACATGTTACAAGCATTCTTTTAGATTAATTGCAGGAGCTAAACCCATTAAGAAAGCACCTTACCGAAAACCTGCTCATTTAGAAGCATTTGAACGGATAAAGATTAAAGACTTATTAGATAAACAAGTCATTAGACCAAGTCATTCCGCGTGGGGAATGGGTGTAGCATCATAGAAGAAGGCCACAAATCTGGAGAAGTTAAAACTTCTAGATTTTGTATTGATTATAGACCATTAAATGCACAAATACATAAGGATGCATTTCCTATTCCTAATATCCAAACTGTATTCGACTGGATAGGTAGAAAGTCCATACTTATCACTTATGGACTGTGAAAAGGATTTCGGGGATTACCCTTAGATGAATCTAGCATACCCTTGACTGCTTTTATTTCTCACTCTGGATTGTACGAATGGGTTCAAATGCCGATGGGAGTGGCGAATGGATGTGCGGCTTATCAGCGAGCAATATCCATTATTTTATGTGGGCTTTTATGGGAAAATGTTTTAGCGTTTATAGACTACATTATAGCCGCTGATAACACATTGCAGGAGCATATTTCCAACATACACATTGTTTTCGAACGCTTTCGTAAATACGGAGTCAAATTATCAATTCCAAAAAGTATCTTTTTAGGGAAAAAATTAAAAATACTAGGGCATATAATATCACCAGAAGGTATTTCAGCAGATATGAGTAAAATTGTGGCTATACTTAAAATACCACCACCAACTAATAGAAAACAAGTACTTAGCTTCTTGGGTTGTGTTAGATACTTTAGAAGATTCATAAAAGGATATAGTGATATAACAAAACCACTTACTCTTCTTACACATAAAGATATTCCCTTTACATGGTCTGAAGCCCAACAATTGGCCTTCGAAACCCTCAAGAAACTTTTAACCTCTCCACCTTTGTTAGTCTTTTACAATCCTGAATTACCAATTCATATATACACTGATGCTTCGGGCTATGGCATTTCAGCTTGTCTTCTACAACCTCAAAAAGATGGTCTTGAAAAACCAGTTTCTTATGCAAGTCGTACTTTAAATGAATCTCAACAAAAGTTTAGTACAATCGAAAGGGAATTTTTTGCAATCTATTTTGCTTTAAAACACTATCATCCTTATATTTACGGTCGTAAATTTAAAATATTTACGGATCATAAACCTCTTGTTGGATTAAAATTTGCAACTAGAACTAATATTTCTTCTAGACTTACTAATTGGGCCTTATTACTTCAAGAACATGATTGTGAATTAATATATACAACAGGTTCACAAAATAAAATTGCCGATGAACTCTCTCGAGCTCCTTAACCTTTGCATGAAGATCAAACTTCAACCACCGACATAGTAGGGATATCAGAATTACAATCATTAGATACAGAATGTCAGCATATACTTAAAAATTTAGATTCTAATCCGAAATTTAAACTAAGAGACGGTGTGTTATACAATATTACCAAACACTATATTCATAGAATTGTTGTTCCGATTATTTTAAGGTCAGAAATTCTAAATGATGTGCACAATATCCCACTATCAGCTCATTTAGGTTTTACTACATCTTACACCAAATTAGCTCAAAGATTTTATTGGGATACAATGAAGACTGATTTATATAATCATATAAATGCATGTGATTCTTGTACATTTATTTATTTATTTATTTATTTAATACAATGTGATACCCACTGCATGTGTGCGTTTGTGGTAATTACATCACAAGGACCCTCTCATAC
>JAQFZA010000355.1:0-24632 GCA_034695115.1 Desoria olivacea | reverse complement strand
CATGCTTTGATGGAGTGTCATTATTTCATGCTTGCGCCTTATCATAGTGGGCGTCATATAAAGTGATTTTAGGGTACCGATGCATGTCACATCTGCTTTTTTTTTGCAGCGACACGAACAAAGAAGACAGATCCTGATGATCATTCTAAACTCTCCTTCCGAGTCAAACAACCTAATAATTAATTTCGAGAATTTCGATGTCCGAACGCAAACTTCCATTCAAGTATGTATTAACTTGATAGAATAAGAGAAGGTATCTTCTATTGTACAGCCGAATTCCAGTAACCAAAATGACAAGGGAAATAAATTCAGTCGAGAAGTTGTATATTTCTTGATATTTTTTAATTTATTTTCTTCTAGTAATTAATCTGTTCATAGCTTTACTCATATTTTGGAAAGCAGTTGCCACTTGTCATCAAGTCAATCTGTGGGCAGAATTAACACAGCCACACACTACAAAATAAAAATCATGTCTACTCAGCCATCCACGCACAGCAAATTCAGATGTCTTACGTCAACAGTTTACTAAATAAGAAGTCTTTATCAAATAGCCATTCTAAGCTTATCTCGTTACATTTCTGTAATTTCTCTAATCAAAAACCAAAAAAACGGCAGATATAATAAATAATCCATAAAACCCTTGTTACATAATGTTTGTCGTAGTTTGAGTACGCACTGATAGATTTAAACTGGCATTTAAACTTAGATCATAATCGACATGAACTTGGATCAAGCTGTTGAGCCCATGTTTTGCTATTCAACATAAAACCTACATTATCTGTAACTGTTCGAGTTCGGAGATATATTATTTTAGAAACACTAAACAGGTTGTGGCACACCGGATAATTACAACTCAATTCTCGACTCAACACTAGACAGTTTGCTAGACGTACACATTTGTGGGCAATTGGTTTTAAATAAGTAAATAATTAATGATAAAATTACACTAAAATATTACGATAACGCTACAAACGAGAGAATGTAACCTCTCAATTACATTCAGCATCAGGTTTTTGAGACCACCATATTTTATATAATAAGCAAAGTTCATAAAAGACCATGTAATGGATATTTTTAGAGAGTCTATTTGATTTCTTAAATAGAGAGCAAATCCTAACATTTATTAGTCAATCAAAACAGCAGCTCATTTTTTTTAAACTTTGGAATGCCATGTTGCCCAGCCCGTAAGCTTCGAAGCATAGGAGAACGCTGAATTCATATTATGTAAGGCAACCATCAACTCAACTTTCACATCCATATTTCATGCAAATACATTTCCAGCTGATAAATTACAGTCATATTCTGCTTTCATTCACAACCAAAGGTTCAGAAATTAACAATTGCAAACAGGATTTTTGTATAAATGTCATTCATCCTATCTAGGTTGTCAAGCCTCTCAACCATTGTTCATGGCCATCAAAGGGAACAGATTATACAGTGATAGTGCCCATTGGGGCTGCAAAATTCCAGTTTTCTAAACTGCAGTAACAACATCAACTGCACCGGAAGTATAACAGAAGCGATTTCGTATGATCGTGGCATATGGCTCAGACCTCGTCTTCCCATTAATAATGCAGCAATTTGTTTGAGCAACGCTAACCCCAGCAAAGGGTTTGTAAATGCTTCATTCACCGAGCAATAGTGGTTTAAAATCTAATTTCGTTATCATAACTTATTTTAGATAATAACATATCAGAAGAAAGACAATAGTTTCAAATGCCTGCCTTCTTAAAATGGACAAAAATTAATTCATAACAAAGCTGCGGATTGCGTTTCAATTTAAGTGATTATTCATAAAATCTCAACACATGCAGATTATATCGAAGTTCGTTGAATGTTTTTTTCTGTTTTTAGTTTTTGATCGTCAATCGTTAAAATAATAAGTTATCCTAAGTTCTTCCGACCACTATAACATCTATACACGGTAGCTATATTTCTGAGACTAATATAGGCATTCGACATGACGAATTTTTCGTGTTATAATAAATAGCTAATTCTTGATTGAGAGCCTCGTCTCATTTAAAGGTGCCAAAAAGGTAGCATTACTGAGTAGTCTGTTGCTGAATTTCAATTTTCTCTACAGTCATCTCAGGATTCATTGCAGCTGCTTCTTGAATCGCCTCAGCCAAAGCTTTGTCGTGGTCGATTGGATCGCCATCAGATTGAATTGTAATTTTCTGCTCAACACGAGTTTCTACAACCCCATCTTTCTCGGTTTTGTACTGTTAATCAGAAATCGAACAAATACAATTAAGGAGTACAGAAAACAACTTTTGAAAATGATTAATCGTGTTTATCACTGTTGAAATTTACCGTTACAGTTTCCACTGTCCGCACTTTCGAGCTAACCGTTTGAGAGCTAACAATTTCTCCTGTCGCCTCATACGATCCGTCCTCTGACTGCATTGCAACCTGAAGTTTAATAATAATTGAATTAGGCAACATTGTCAGCGAAGGAATGGACAATTTCTTTAACGGTCATACTTTTCTTGTTTCGGTTTGGACAACAGGTACATGAGTTGTCGGTTGATTCTGAGAACTGGGAACAACACTCATTGGGTCGTACTTGACACTCTCTGTTTTGACAATCGGTGGTTCTCCAGTTGAAGATGTTGTCGCTGTACCCTAAAAAAATGTAAATCAGTTATTACTATCAATTGTACTACATGAATAGTAATTACCCTTAAGCTGTACATTAATAGCAGATCCAATTTGTAGCTATTTGTTAACATTGTTAAGTAAAAGACAACATTACATATATCAGACACCAACAACAATATATTAATATACAAAAACAAATTCTATACAGCGTCTTAGAAAAGAAACTATGAGAATAGTAATTTAACAACACCGTTATAAGAATCAAGCAAAATAGAAATCCCCTGAAAACTTATAATATCCCCGCGGTAAAGTTGCAATGTGCACTCAGAAAATGCAATTACAAATTAAACACAAAAGCTGCATACAGTAGATTAGCGATACGTAGGTATTAAACATCGACCATTACCATTCTTGGCAGAGTGTCAACTAAAGTGCCCGAATCTTCACTGTCGGTCCTACTTCTATCATGTGCACGGTGCTTATCATTCTACATGCAAAAGCAATTATCCATAATTATTATAGTTCAGAAAAAAACATCTAAAATTGTACGCTATATACTCTACAGGAGCGTGCTTTCCTTCCACCTTACATATTTAACATATTTAAAACTGCCTACTGGATTTGCAAAAACCACAGGAATCTGACATTAATAAACATCAAAGCGAATGACAAATAATAAAAAAAACTTACTCCTGGTTCTGAAGTTACAACAGTTGCAGTTGCCCGAACTTCTTGAGTCACAACAGTTTGTTCTGTTCTGTTGGCATGCGTTGACGTTGTATGGGTGAAAGTTTTCTCTTCGATCTATAAATCACGCCCCACAATTTTATAAAACATATTCATGAATGTACTGACCCGGTAATAGTAACCTTTGATGTTTCATATTGGTAACCATGCTCGCTTACGAATTAAGGGTCAGCTATAGCAGCCGTTCGAAGCGCCATACGCTGTTTAGCGTTCTACAAAAAATACGTACCTGACTCGTCGTTGCATTTTTTTCCTTGTCCTCCACTGAGGTGGCCATTCGAGTTGTCACTTTGGTTGCTTTAATATGAGGCGCTTTATCACCAGATCCTTCTTGAGCTTCAGCCTAATTAAGTAGCAATTACATGCATAATAACAACAATGAGTCAAACTAAAACGCATTTAGCCCTGTGCCAATAACAGCTTCAACTATACATCAATTAATGCAGCTTCGATCAAAAAATTCTAAAAAACGTACATAAATCATGCGAATACAACAACAGAACTGAATGCGCTTTCTGAAATTTATCATACGAAAGCAAAGAACAAACCTCGTTGGACGTTGTGGACACTGTGATCATACCACTTCCTCCAGGTGTTAAATCTTCGATCCTTTCATGCACATCATGCCTAACTCCCTCGGCATCTTTTACAACCGTCTGTTTTGTCGTTGTTTTTACAATCTTCGGAGCGCTTGACAAAGCACCCTTATTCTCAACAATGAAAGAACCTTTACCGCTTCCTTTCTTGCCTTTACCCTTTGCCTTTTTACTGCTACCTCTTCTGGCTCCTGCCAGTGGATCTTGAAGGTCGGAAGTTTCCGGTACTTTGTTTTCAGTGTAATCTTCACTAGACGAGCTGTGTAAGCTGTCTGCTTCAGATAAACTTTCTTCGGATTCTGAATGAACACGCTTCTGTTGCTTAGAGCCTCTACCTGGCGGTCCAGCTTCGGGAGTCTCCATCTGAGATGTAATTGTTCCAGGATGTGTGATCATGGACTCTGAAGGTTGGAAAGGACGGATCGGTGTATTGTACGAAAACGTATTATCTCCTCTTCTTCCTTGAATTTGTTCACGAAATCCGTTTCCTCCAGCCATCGGTGTAGATGTGGACAAAGGTTGTAATGTTGACTCCTGGAAGCTCCGGTTTTGATAACCCAACCCTTCAGTTGTAGGGATAGGAGACACAGGTTTGTTGAGGAAGCTCGTTGTGTAACCCGGCTGAGAGAATATGGACGATTGAATCCGTGATGACCCCCTGGGACTAGCGCCGGAATCTCCTGGAATATAGCTACCACTTGCTGAACTTGCAGCACTCCATGGTCTAGGTGCATACAAATGCTGCTGGGGTGATGGAGTCTTGTTCTGTTGTTGCTGGTATGGTTTATTCTCATTTACGAAGTGTTCTACATCAAATCCTTTGTCTTTCTCTGGTGTCGTTATTGGAGTTCCAGCAGGTGTATGATGCCCAGTCAAAACGTTGGGTTCCACAGACGTGTCACCACTTCCACGAGCCATATCCTGAATTAACTTATTACGCCGTTCGGCATTTTCTTTGAGCTTGTCCGAGTCCCCTGGAGCATAGTTGAACGCATAACCTTTGGCTTTCTTAATACCAGGAGATTTATCATATGCTTCTGGACTTGACATGCCGGATACTGATTCACTTCCAGTTCCAGATTGATCTTTTCCTTCATAGGAGAAAGCGGCACCGGTTACGCCTGGAATTTTTCCTTTATGCTTTCCATCATCAACGGGACGTTCTTCATATTCATATTCCTTTGTATATTGCATTGTTCCAGGAGAACCAACAGAACGATCCTGATCGAAGGATGAGGAGCTAAGTGGGCTCGTCGATCTTTCAGGAGAGGTTGGGGAAACGGGGCCTTCAGATGCACTACCATTAACAGCTTTTTTACCAAAGAAGCCTCCACTGAAGAAGCCACCAGTCTACAAATAATAAAACAAAACAAAAGGCATGCAAAAAAAAAATTAAACAAAAAAATTAAACCGTCGTAAGCGTTTTATTAAATAAATAAATAATAAAACCAATATAGGTAATAAATTCAACTTGCTTTCAGAAATTAGCAGTTCACAAACTATTGATTTGTTTTAAGTACAGGTACGTGAGAAACAGCCAGATAATAAGAAATGGAAATTACTCTATTACAATACCTTCTTTTTGGAGGGAGTTACATCGCTGCTACCATTCGTAAATTCAGTGGTAAGGGCCACCGCTTCTTTTTCCTTCTTTCTTTTTTCTTTCTTAGGAGGTTCAGCAGGTTCATCGATTTGAATTTGTTCAATAGGCTCCTTGACCTTCTCCTTTTTCTTTTCCTTTGTAAAACTGATGGGCGGAAGGACAGCGACTCCACCAATTGGTTTCTATTTTCAGACAAACAATGTTGGGTTACTCATCTTAATTGTCAAACAGAGAAATTTATATATTGATGCAAAACACGGCCATTCCAATTTAAACTAGAAATAACTAAGGCCTACTGAAATGTGAATTTAAAAGAAGGTAAGAAAATGTACAAGAATCGTGAATGGATATGATTTCCATCTCACGTTTCTTGACACCAAGTCAAGACACAAACAAATTAGATTTGATTAGCTTAAGTATTTAAATTTAAATCTATACTAAATAATTTTTGAATGATTTCATGCACGTTCGCATTATAAAGCATTTAAATTGAAGGACTCAAAGCCGAAAGAAGTTTGACAAACAGTTTAAATTTCAAGCAATGCAAACAGGACCGGAAAACGATTGGCTGCATAGAGTAGTTTGATAAGCGACTGTTCGTGTTTTTTGAGATGTTTCAAAGACCTAGGAATCGGATTCCCCGTAGGTTTTGTTGAAAGATCCGTAAAAATCACTCAGTTCACTCCCACCGTTCACATCACACGGATAGAAAGTTAAACATGGTAGTACTTTTAAATAATGACAGCCTTGATATTCAGTATCACTACGTAGTTACAATTAAAAATTGAGGCAAGATAGACCACACCACGGCGTCACGAGACTGGCATCAGAATTTTTTCTCAGCAACGCATTATTAATTATATTCGCTTTCACAATACGCATTTAAATGTGTTTCACGTCAGTTGTAAATACCTGTAAGTACGCCGTGGTCTCGACACATATGGATTTTCGAGAACGAAAAGCTAACTCTAGTGCATAGGTATTATGCTGATGGTTAACCAGAGCAAAGAAGGAAGCTACTCCTTCATTTAGGGTAGGCTTGCAACATTCATTGTCAGTCATTTTGTTCAGACCATTCAGATAAGCGAGGAGGTTGGAGGAAGCCAGGTCAGGCAAAGACCGTACCTTCGCCTTAACTTGCTTCCTCTTCTCATCAGCAGACCCCGACGGGCCTTGTAGAAATTCGTCCAGAGAATCCCCGTCTTTCGTGTCGTATTCTCCCTCGTCCGAGCTACTGGTCGAACCTTCCAGTGAACCATACTGAGCCAACCCGGACATTAGCAATTAGTACGTTTTTAATGAAACAATAAAGCACCAACACCACATAGGTTGAGTAATATCCCATTAAACCACACCCAGCATTAAAACCCGTTGGACAACGACAAATAGCTCCTTTTGTAGTTAATGAGAGGTTATGTTTAATCGAAGGCTAGCAAAGGTCTGGTCGTCCTACTACAACAATCTACATAAATACTTTGATTTTGTAGAATTTTGGTGGACTTGATGTGTATTAGTTAAGCCACAACTGAGTGTACATAAAAGGAAAGGTGTAACTAACAACTAGAGTGAGGTGTGTGCCACTGGTTTAAAAACAATATCGTGAAAGCGTTTCAAATGTCTGATAATCTTTAGAATTGATTTTGTAACTTGTTACGCTACATACAATCAAATTTTAGATTGTCTTTCTGGGCCAATCTTAACTCGATTTCGGATCGCTCGCATGCATCTATTTTATTTTAACTCAGCATTGAAATGAATATCGTAACACCTGGCCCGATAATGGTGTGTCTCAATTTCACTGAACAGAATATAACGAAATGACAATGCCATTCGACTGTTTTGCAGACAAATTTATCTAAAGGTATGCAAAACTGAACAATGATGATTACTTACTCTGTCTTTCTTTTTCTCTTCCTTGATCGGTTCTCTAGCTGGACTCCCCATGTCGGATGGAATCTGTTCTGGAGGTAAGGTGTGACGTTTATTCGCTCCGATGTCATCCATGGAACCGTGCCTTCCCAATGCTAGACGATCAATGATACAAATTAAATACAAATAAAAATAAAAATCGTACTTCAGCAAACAGTGTTGGCTAGAATACCGTCCATGCTTCTTGAAGCAATGTTTCTTCCACTGAGACTCCTCTCAAAACGTGGTGGAACTCTGTCAATTGTAGCATTCTTTGTTTCGTAAAAAGTTTTCCCGGAATATCGGAACTTGGATCCAAATCGTGGAAAAAAACCAGCTTTTGTTGGGGGCTCCGGAGCCATTAATCTTTACAAATAATTGGTTTAGTTTATGAATTTATAATACAAGATCCTTTACTTTTCGCGAAGCTAAAAATTTACCTGAAGAAAGTATGATGTTCTACGCAGGTTTTCCAACACAGCTTTGCTGACCTTCTGTTAGGGAGTTTAAATACAACAGTTGGTTCATACTGCTCAAATTCACCAGGCCGCACTTTGATGCAAAAATATTGGCGCTTATACGAAATCTTCAGAATTTTCGGCCACGCAAATCGATTGATCCTTAATCTGCTCAGAATAAAAGTAACTCAGTTAAACTAACTTTCATTCGGAGTAACCCTTAGTCGACTCGTTTATTCAGCAATATGTATATATAAGCTACCTGTCTCTGTAGACCGTAAGCCCTGTAGAGCATACTCCTAATTTGATGTCCAGGCCCTCTGAATCCTTGGCAGAATGAAGACTCACTCCATACATAGCCAACTTCTTAGCATTCTCCAAATAATTTAGTTCTGCCTCCGCTGGAGTCTGACCCCTGTGTAATGCAAAACATTTATAGTAAATCAGATCCCATCACATCATTAAAAAGTGCTGCATCATCCAGTAAATCCAATAACCTAAATACTAATTGTAAGTCTATAAGTTGTAAATGGTTACTCCACTGACTTGTGAGTTCTATGAAGTTCCATGACTTTCGTCTCCAACTCCGGTGTTTGATTAGGTGCGAAGCGGAACTCTCGAAGGTATGAACTTCCTTGCCCATCATTGTCATAGTCTCCCAACTCGGATTGAACAAGGAATGAACCCAGCAATGCATGAGTAACAAAGGAGCACGGGAGCCTAGAGAGAAAAACACATTTCAGTCAACATCGTCATTCGCCCGAATTTTCAATTTCAAAAACAAACGGCTAGCAATCGCAATTGTGGATAAAAATCAATTGGAAAGTGACATACGGAATCTACAACAATCCCAATAAAAAATAAGCCTGTATAAAGCATATTTTCCTTTTCGGGTCTTACCTTTCATTCAAAATGTCGTTACGGACTTGAAGGCAAAGCTGATACCTAGTAATATCTTCATGCAATTGGGATGGCTCAGGAGGGTAGAATTTTACTTGAAAACTGAATTCCCATGGATCATCTAGAGGGTTCAAATAAAACACATTAAGTGATGGAATTCTACAACATTATGCCTGCCTGCTTCCTTTGTTAGCATGATTCAGAAAATTTATCATCGCTGTCCAAATGCTAAATACAAAAATCAATAAAGAAGACGCTGCTTACTTTTCATCTGCTTGGAAATCCTCTTATCGCTTTCCACCCATACGGTATATCCTTCTCGGTCCCGGAAGTTTAGCCCGAAGTAGTCTTTCTCCAGGAGATCTACATGCTCACAAACTTTGTCCAGAAGGTCTTGGCCTTTTGCCTTTCTCTAGAAGCATCAAACAAATAAAACCATTAGGTAAATATAGATTACAGAGTACAGACACAGTTGACATTAAACTTTTAGTTCCATATGATAGATTCCCACAACTCCAACATAGCTCAACACAACCGTAAATTACGAAACATACTCACGACATCCATTATCCATGTCTTTAACTCCGGTGCGACCTAAAAAAATGCACATTGCTCCCTATAGCACCAGTAGTTTTCGCATATCAATGTTAAACTCATTAGATATTTTATTTACAAGAATGCGAAACTGTACTTGCAACTATATATGTACAAAAGTAACATTTACTACTTGTATTTACCATTAGCATTTTACGTGTAAACTGCAGTTAGATTCGACATGGAAAATCAACACAGAGTTTACTTTTTGCGCAGCTTTGTTTTGCTCTGAATTCTTACAATTTCTGACCATTTGTAAATAAATCTCAGCAGTTACTTACTGGCTGTATTTCTTCCTCAACTCCGACTATAAGAAAATTCGCCGGTTTAAGCCGGGTAGGACCACCGAAGAGAAAGAAAGTTCGATCAATATACTTTACTCTCAGAATCCCAAAATCTATTCGCTTCATTCACGAAATAAATCAGAATATCTTGCGTGCTCTATCTCCTCTCATTAATAATAATAAAGTACCTGCCAGAAATTATAGATATGATCCAGCTATTCATTTTCCTAATTGTACATAAAGAACTATCTACGTCTCAAACCCTCTTTAGCCTCGCATCATCTTCTTATCCTTTCTTCTTTCGGAGCAACGCCTTCTTCACACTCTCATACAATAATGCAGTCTCTCTCTACTAAAGAAAGTCAAGACAATGTTGAATGCGTTGATTGCATAGGTAGGTATATCGAGCGATGTTTAAAAATTAATGGTCCGCTAAGGAACCACTTTTCGCAGGACTAACTAACTACTGCTGAGCATTAAGTACAGTCAAATTTAAGAGAAACCTTGCCTGGAATCATCTCATCCATATCCAATTTATTTCTAAGCTACTTGCATACAAACTTTCTCTACAATGCAGCTTCACATCGATTGACGATGTTGGACGTCTTTTTAATTCCTCATTTCTATTCCTTGCTTCGTTATGACGATGCCCCTAAGATGAGAGAGAAACAAAACATATATTCTGGGTCACCACACACAGAGAAAGGAATTAAGATACTAGGGAAAGCGAGGAAAGTTTTTCAAAGATTCTGCCCACACCACAAGTAAAAGTAAACTTTTCCTAAATCAAGAACAAGTCTTCTGGGCGTTCTGGGTCTTGGCCTCTCTCCTGGTGGTCATAAAACTTTCATCGTGTAACCTACCACCATAGCTGTACAGAAAAGGCGGACAGGAATATAATGGTCCACGGACTTTTAGCACACAGAGCCACGACCTAGATCGATATTCACGTACTCAAAGCTACAACTACAACGATTCTCTGTTCGTGTTCCCACAGACACGGGGAAAAGGAAAGCTACTTTCTCTCAGGCAATTTCCCATCCTCATCAAGTAAACTATAAAGTAAATCAGATTCTTCCATTCTCCACCCATTCTATATTCTAAAGTATCCAATAGCTCGTTTTCATTCACATTTCCAGGTCTACGCGACCGTTACTGCCTATTCCAAACAACTGGGTCGCTTGTCCTTTTGTGTACAACATGTCTACTTTCCCAAAGTAGTTTTACCGTCTGATAACTCTGATACCGTACCCACCACAGTCAAATTATATTGTCTGCAATCAACCACCACTACCTATTCACTATTAAAATGCGATTTCACCCTCACTTCTATCCCTAGTTCATAGCTCTCTTGCTAACTTCAACCCTCAATATTCAACAATTCCTGGTACGCTTATATGTGCATAAAAGTGGCAGAAGTGGATTAACAATGCTTTGCAATATAAAACAAATCCCCTAAGTGAAAGTGGTGAAAACTCTTTTGAAATAGGATTTCCAATCCTCCCTTCTGTTTTGTATTCTAAAAACGTGGATAGAAGTAATTTCTCACGGAAATGTAGAGTAAAATGTGTGGAATCGCTACCACGCCACATGACATGAATTTATGTTTAGGGAGTTTGTAAGGCTCAAAACAATCCGACCATCCATATAAATGTAGGTTAGTGCATTTCGTAAAAAGCAGTTTTCCATGCAAATGTTTTGCCCCTGCAACCAGTCAGTCAATTACTCTACTTAAATACCTATAATATTTGACTTCCAACCATGAAAATGCAGTCATGATGCAGTGTCCATTCCTTAAATTCTCAAAATAAAAATCACATGATCTTGAAAAAACGAAATAAAAAACCACGAGAAATTGCCACAGTCGACACTCCCCCTAATCTAGTAACATCCTCATAAATAATACCAAATTCTTGGCTGATCCTTTAACTACAAACAGTTGGGACTTGGGACACCCGGTTTTTCCTACAGATAACATTTAGGACAGAGAATATAGTAAAACACCCATCTAAGAATTTATGCTCCCTTTTAAACTGTTTCTCTACAAAAAAATCTCTCCCCACCGACATTCTCACCCTGTTAGCAAGTTTACTTAAGGACTGCACTTACCACTTACTACCTAACAGACCATAAACTTAAAAATTGCTTTCCTTTTCTCCCCTGCAAACTACAGCTAATTGTCCACGGTAGTAATTTTCCAAGCTAAATCACAGCCTTCTAAAACGTAAACGACAAGGACTTCTTTCATCTTTCCTTTAAACTCGTTTTCCTATCACTACTTCGCTCAAAAGTTTCATAAAAAGGAAAATGGGACCCGTCAACTCGGCTCTAAAAGATCTGAAACTTTTGCACCAAGCGATTTAGATTGCTACACAGTCAGCAACTAAACATAACTCTTGATAGAAAGGTAGGGAAAATCGATCACGGAAGGAAAGAGCTATTCCGAATCTGAAGCATACCCGGTCGAGATTACAGGAACTACGACACCGGTAACGTGGTAAATGTATTTTACCCTTACCTACCGTTCTACCAACAGCAGGTTCGTTAGTCGTTAAGATGGAAATTCTCCCATCCGGGCGTTTTACTCTAAAAGTCTGTGACTGCAGAAGCAGCTCGATTTACATGCATAATCAACTAATTAGTTCTACACTAATGGAGATATTTCTCTGTCTCTTATTCACCTTCAACAAATCCCCAGCCATTTAAGGTACCTCTAACTAGCGACGACGGGAACAATTTACAAAGGCGTCGTCTCCTACAAATATTTGGAAGTTTCCCGTTTAAGTTTCGGGGTAAGCTTCTCAGGGATAACAAATAATTTACAAAGCACCCAAGTTTATTTCAGGCGCTGGTCGCCTGTACACATGGTCAGGTTTGTATCTTCGAATTCGGATCCAGACCACAAGTATGCAGCTGTACAGTGCCAGCACCATGTAATGTAATGTCCATTAAATTACATAGCTCCATACAAAATATGAACACATGTCGTGTGTAAGATACATAATACACACGACCCTTCATAACATACTAAATACATATCCTGAAATGTACCACAAATTAACATACGTAACGCAGTTCCAAGTACAAACCATTTCAAAAGGATAATTTTTAATGGGCAAACCAATTTGAGAAGCATTACTTATCCACCAAAAATAGATGAGACTTCTAAAAGTGGCATTCCGAAAACCACAGAGTATAACTCATTATATTATGCATTTCAGGAACATGAATGAAAACGCAAGGGTTCTTAGAAATTATAGAACTCCAGCTGAAAATGCCAATCATTCCATCCCTAAGAACATTCGTCTTTCAAGTGCAATACCAACTGCAGTCTATCATCATTAAGCAAAACATGCAAATTCCCTTACTAATTATCCATCTATTTTCGGCTCACTTAATTTAATTTTCAATTTTCGTGGAAAACTTTGTTGAAAGCTTTTAAAATATTTATTTATTATTGACAGTGAGGACCGACAATTCAATCACGTCAACCAGCAATTAGTTTGAGCGAATTTAATGTAATTTCAAACACTGTCACATCACTTAATTCAAACGCTGTCACATCACTTAATTGAATGAAACATGGAATGGATCCTGTTGGTGTCATTTCGTTTCGATATTTAATGTATGGCTTGAAAGCCTCTTGCAAACCCGTCCTAAATGAAGTGAGACAAAAAACAATTCCAATAATTCCAAAAGCCAGAAATCTTTATTTAAAAAATGAAACATTTCCGAATGATTGCCTAGATTGACTGTCCTACATTTTAAATTGCTAAAAGGTATCGAAAATAAAACCTACAAGGTTCCATCCACTTAATCTAAATTTTCAACCAAACAAATCAAAACTGACATGTCACAGTTTTTAATGTATTCTGCATACATTACACGCAGCATAACCGATGTTATCTATAGTGGTGGAGTTTCAATATTTAATGAAGGATTTGTAGTAAAATAACACGAAATCCAGCTTTGCAAAATATAAATGGATGATGTCAACGCATTCCTGTATCTGAACACTTCCTGTGTGAACGACTTGTTTGTTACCTCTATTTTTCAAGCCTGACTCACTCAGCCTAGCCGGTAGCAGGATTGTCCCAACAACATTGACATTCAGTTCAGCCATTGCCCTCGAAATGCACTCTAATTTATCATAAAAACCTCAACACAATACACAATACATAGTATGAACATTGTTAGACGACACACCTGGCTGGCTTTAATTGAAACTCCTACTTAAGTCAATTTAATTTGGGATTCACTTACTGAACTATACACAACGGGCCAAGTACATGCATGAATTATCTAATGACCGGAAAATAATAACGAAGCCTATCATCAGTGTCCACAAGTCCGTCTCTATTGGTTGGACAAACGAATGCAAAAGTATGTTATCGCATGTCATTAGTCACCGACCATACTATAATAACATGTCTATGAATAGTTGAATCGCTATTAATTATGTGGCCAAACTAAGCCACTTCGTTTTTATACAGAATTCCAAGCAAAAATTATCTATCGACGATACATCCCAGTTATTACAGTAGGTACTTACAGCGGTGACTTCACTTCTTAGGAATAGAATGAATAGATCCCACATCGCATCGGCCAGTTTCATCAAAAATGAATACTTACAATTATGCATATTCTGTTCCCAACTTTTATAACAATGACAGTCCTGATCTTTATGAATTGAACATGCAAATTCACTTTCAGATGTTCAGGCACATGTAGCACCATATTCATAAGCTGTCATTTCAACCTAAGCTGCCCATCCCAGTTCTTTATGCCGTCTCTCGGTGAGAGGGTTTTATGACAGGCTGTAAAAACTAATCATCATCATCTACATTTCTACCATACAAAATACAATTAACAATTAATCTCTATCCTAGCAGACTTCGTGCTTCGAGAGGATCGCCTGTAACCTACTTTGTATTGGAAACATATTCAGCAGACACGTTGACTTCAAGCCGACTGAATAAAACAGGGGGGGTTGGAATTGAATGAATCGTTGGCAAGTGAAAGAGATCATATTCTTTCAGGACTTCAGATATGCAATGCCAGAAAAACGATGAGCGATTTTTTGCACGGAGTTGAACGGTTTAGCTTGGCAGGCGATGAATATTTTTTTCAGAGTGAAAGAAGATAACATAAACATAAGAATGTTAATCATTCCAACTCACATCAATCGGGCAATCCCAAGCAGACCCATCCAGCAAGTGAACTTTAGCCATGGTCATCTTTCCCTTCATTCTTTTTGCTTCCTTTCCGGTTCCGTTTGTATTAGGTGAATCCGGATAAGAACCATTCGTGCGACCACCGGAACCTTTTGGTGAAGAAGGGATTACATTTTCTTTCCCCTTGGCTTCCGGCATTTTACTTCAGCTATATCTATACCCGACACCTAAAGTTACGTGTCACTTTTACACGCACTCTTTTTCAATTCAGGTCTCAAGCTCAGGTTTCCGTTTTTGACGTCTTCAGAGATTTACTTGCTTGTTGGCACACTCTCACACCCCTTCGTTGTCTCCAAAAAAACTGGAAAAGTTCCTCACGGCTCGAGGGTCCTAGGCTGCTGCCTTTTATTTCCGAGTCTTCCTTCTCTCGTTTATTCCATTACCTCAGGAAACTCTGTAAAAGAAAGAAACAAAATCATCAACACATAAAGTGACTGTTTGTAAGTGCACGATTTAAATCCTTTTAAGCACTTAATAGAGCACATTACTTCACTACTTAAGGACAATTTATTTTTACAAAACATACAGGGACTGAACTGAAGTACCCTATACTTGTAAACTTCAATCATACAGTTACAATATACCCTTTACCACAAAATGATAAGTCCAATCCAAACATAGTAGAAGTAATACTGTTGACTATGAATATCAGAAACGACAAAGATAACAATGCAGTGTGTGTACAATGAAACACATTTACATAAATCAATCATCTTCTGCAGCATGTCTTAACTTTGTCATCCGTATCAAAATAAATTGTTGAAAGGGCAGAGGCCAAACAAAATATTGGATGCAAATGTATACTTTAACAAACAGAGATAACGCACTTCCTAACTTTTCTCAAGTTTCCTACTCATTCAGTGACATCGATAACCTTCCAGTATCAATGCATCAACACAACTTGGCTACGAGATATTCATAAAAGCCGTAACCTTTAACATCTCAATTCTCAACCAGCTACGAAATCTAAATAAAACCAATATGCAATTCCAGCACAGATTCAACTTCACCCAGACAGTAGAGAGACTAGAGAATACAGATATAGCAGAAGCCCACCACTCATAAAACGAAAATATCCATGTTTTATTCATTGAACAATATTGAACATTCCAAAACTGCTTACTTTCCAGTTTAAGAGCAGACTGGGGATATTTAGTCCTGTTGTTAAACGCAAGCCCCCACAGTTATAAAATCAAACATGCGAGGAATGATGGGGCTGAAGCACCCGACCCATTGCATATTTCCAAAAATATTGTGGAACGTGACGCCAATTTTAATCGCTTTCGATAGCTTCTATACAGTTGGCAGTGAATAGGCTCTACAGACTACAGGTGCATGCATGCATGAATATTATGACAGGCGATTAGGGGGGACCAGTTTGCCTCAAAAAAGCTTTCTTCCTTCCTGCTTTTAACAATAAGAATAACCCCTAGTTGCTAGTAGACCACAAGGCAGGCTGACTTTAGACCAAAAACACATTTCAACATAACGATCTCACCCAGCCTAATCTGAATATCGACATATCGAGCCTATTTTTCCTCTTGGTTTCAAATTGATACATTTTCAACAGAGAATTCGACTCTCATACTATTTTACTACTGATGATGAGAAATACTATCAGTACTGAACTATGTATACATACTATCAGTCACTGAACGATACAAACATAAACTATAATGCATTTTATTACATACTATGTACAAGTTTAAAGCTGACCTTCCTGATTAATTTACGAAGTCCAAGTGGACGTCAAAAAACTAATATGAAATCTAGGACACACGTACCTATATGTTCATGACAGTTATAATATGCAACTTATGCACAAACTCATCATCTCCCCGAAACTTCTCCGAGATAACCGAAATCTTCACGGAAAAGAGGCTTCTACAGCGCAGTTCAAGTAACAATAAGAAACCGGAAATCTAAATTAGACATGCACAGATACAATGCTGAATGTGCAAATCTCTAGTATGCCCTTCCTCACATATTTGAGCTCCTCTCAGTCAGACGCAGCTGCCAATTTGAGAGCTTTTTAAAGTTAATTGTTCCACATTCCAGAGCTTGAAAGTACACGGCATATATGTATACGTAATACAGTACCATTGTTAATTTTCTGACACTGCAACCAGCTTACAAAACCGAATACTTATGGATAGCTGTAATTCAATGACTTTGTTGTTAATATTCTAAATCTCTTAACCTGAACAAACAGTTTTAAATTCCTCGACACGGAAACACAATTCAGAGCCAATCAATTTGTAACAATTAAGGGACCATAAACTCAGGGAACAGAAACGGGGCATAAATTCATCATAGTAATCACTCTATTATTCTTCTACCACCGTACCGCAGACATACATTTAATTTCAGACGTGATTCGTCAAAGGATTTCTGTCTGAAGCACAACAAACCGACATGATGACTGTTCTGCACCAAACTACTTTCTCTCGTCTATCTATTCTATACGGAGATCATACTTTTTTAATATGGAATTGAAGAACCCCTATTATATAGCAAAACGTGTACAAGTTTATTGCCTCTTCTACTCGGCTGCTTTCACCACTCCTCCATCATGACATTATTATTAGATTAAAAACATACCCATCCCTTTTTAGAAACCCTACAACTCACATCCATATTCCATGAACAGTATATTATTGAAACCGAAACTCCATCTTGACTTTGTATACAGCTCAGTCAATAGTAATTCAATTTAAAAGCAAAAGAGTGCCCTAATGCAATTACGTACATAAAATCCAGAGTACCGGTTGACAATGGAAACTACGATTACTCGTACATAGAAACTACGAAGTATACAGTAAACTCATTGAACACAACCATTAGCATCAGTTTTACATGAAATTACATGAACCAACTTCAAAGTTTTAAATTAGTTAAATTGCTAAAATAGTTGCAACTTAATGGAGATCAAATGACTTCCAACTATGAATTGGCGGTGGCGTTTTTGTTTTGTTTAACTTTTATAATAAAAAAATAATAATAACCCACCCAAAAAATTATAAAAATGTCATTCAAAGTTCCCAATTCTAAGAAATCAATCGGTAAAAAGTTGAATGGAGCATTCAATATCGGGCGGGCATTTACTTCTCTTAGAAAGTCAGAATGTCTGACATTCTAGACATCAAACTTCGACAACAGCTCACGTACGTATAATAAAAGTTACTGATAACGAGTAATCCAATACTCCTACCAGTAACAATAGCGCATATACTTTCTTAGATACATTTCTACATATGTCCTCAAGGCTTAGATTATTTTATTACTCCCACACAAACAACCCACGTAAAAAAAACTAAATCAGCAAAAGTAATTTTACGCACAACAGACATATGCGGGCTTTTAGCCGTAGAAAATATCTGCTACCTATACATACTTTCTTTCATCCGGTTTACAACCCAACCTGGCTAAGAGTATTGTACACATTTGGAAACCAGAAAAATTCTTTGAAAACGGAAATGTGTAGATCTCTTTACTTAAGAGATTAGATTAGGCAAACAGAGATAGAGACTATATCATCCACAATCTAATCTCATTGTCCCGTCATGCGATGACTCACGCACGAAAACCCAGCCCAGTCATTTTTATACCCACGAGACGAGGCCGAGGTCATAATGCTGGATTTGCTGATTACTGAGGTATAAAAAAATAAGTACCGGACTATGTATTACGTAACTCAAATAATGCACCACCACTTATCCTGTATCTGTCTTACACAACCTTGTTCATCATACTTGAATCCAACTTTTACCTGACAACATAACATATTGGGGATGTAGTAGAGTGAAAGGCAGGAGGAAGGTAGAAAGTTAAAAATATCCAACATTTCTCTCCCAAGCACCTGAATCAATATCAGGGAAATGCAATGAAGAAAAATAAGAAAGTTACCCAGTCACTGACTCTGACTGACTTCACTCCTGCTTTCTTAGCTTTCTAATATATTCGATACATTTCATCATGGCTCCTCCGTATCGATTGAATACAATTTCCCTCACCTACGCACGTGTCTACTTTTACACTAAAAGCATTTACTGTTTCTTGACCCTTCAGTTAGTTGCAGTTGTCTGTGTGTGTGGTTGGATGAGTCAATAATTCACCACATGACATTTAGTATGACATATACATCCTCATATTAATCATTAAAATTCCAAGTCAATTCAGAATGCCTGTTCAAATACAGTTTCTTTTTAATTTGCGTAAATAAACCGATAACTATCAAGATTGCATTTCTCCCTCTCCAGCAAAATCTTCCAACGTTTATTTACTACAGCAATGCAGAACATTGAAATATCTGTACAATACAGTCAGCGTTTACAGTGTATGGTAGACAGTAAACGAGTTAAGCGGTTGCTGCAAAACCGGATTCTCGTAGAACTTCCTAACCGTCATAACTAAGTTAGTTACATGCATATTCATAGTATATAGGGATTGGACCCTTCATGTTGGTGCCAACAGTTATTTTATCCCTTGCCTGTAACATGGATCGTTTGTTCTCATGGTTAGAAAGGTTTCTGCCATTGTGCACCTGTTGTCCTTTCGCATCTGAAACTGCATGCATGTACAATTTATTTTTTACACGCCACAAAAATACATCTGATAAAGCCTCCGTTCAGCAAAAATCCATTAGCAACCTGCTTTGAATATACCTTGTAGTCTAATCATAATCATGAATGCTTATTCAACGAATTCCCAAAGTCCAATCCCTCTGCCATCTTTCAATAATCGGATTTTTCTTTTGGTAGCCAGGATCAAATTTGAAAGGAAAAGAATGCAATTTCTTAGGCTGAGAACACTACAAATCTAGATTGAATGACATATTGAAAATAACTTTCAAATGTGCATGGTAAATTCTCAAAAACAGGAGAGGAATCAGGAAATTACGAGGAAAATCATTAGGTACAGATAATATAAAAATGTTTAGGTCAAAACAAGAACGAAGACAAACAAAAGGTACTAATTGAAATGACTTGACTCCGAGTGTCCGTTTCAAACGTCTACTTTATCCTGCCTGACAATCCTTAAAGTGACTTCAGTTAAAAATATAAATTGTTTTTAAATGTGCTCTGAACGAGCTAATTTATCTACACTAAACTCATTTGATTAAATCAAATTAAGGGCAATGCATTGAAAGGCTGAGCTATATTTGCAATTCATAATCTCTATTCAACATTCAACCACCAACCCAGCTTTAGTTTAAACTGAATATATACTCTAAGCCACAAACAAACACCCAGAGAAACGAATCAACTAGGAAAGCTAATAAATTACAGTCTGTCACTCCAGATTAGTCAAGATTGCAGATGTTCTAGTGCCTCATTCTACGGGAGTAACTTCCCACTTCCAACCAAATGCATTAATGTCTATTCAATCCAACACGAAAGACAGCCCAGCCTGACTTAAATTTCTACAATTGGATAAAACGTTAAAAGCGAAACCTAATAGAATTTGTTACCGAAATAACAAACCCCGTCTAATACGGGAGCTATTTTCAGTTGGTCCGTTTTGGAGAAAGTCCTGACATACATTTGTTTGCAAATGACGCATACAGAACAGCATTTATGTTCCACACAAGCAAGGCCATTCCTTCTTTATATATTTAATTTTAAAAACTTCAGAATCCTAAGTAAATGGGCTGCTACAACGAAAACATCTTTTGCTGAACAGTGATTGACTTTTATTGGTGACACAAGAAATTGGAGACGGAGTACCATAACAGATCATGATGATGTCATCATCTGTCAGCTCCAAAAATAGGATTGCTTTTATCATGTTTATACAAGCTTGCAAACTTGGGCCAAAGTACTAATCACCCTCCATTTTAATTCAAGTGAAGCTTTATAACTTTAAATCTCATTAATAACAAATGAACCGGCAACCTATTCGTCTTAGCATCTTTACATTAACCAAATAGTTAAGAAGACCATTTCAGTTCCAATACGACTTCCCCACATTAAATGTAATTTAAACACATAAAAATTGTCTCAAGTGCATGTATGCATTACTCTGATTGAGTACCTCGTCCTACTCTTCATTCTCGAATGAATGGAAAATAGAATCTCATTAACTCAATTTACTGCAGTAAAGTAAATGTAAATAAACACTTAAGTTTTAGTACAAAATCCTAATCTAATACATATACGTATCACCGACGAAATTAATGATTTTAATTTAATTCAAGCCCCCAAGAGCATGAAGTGATAACGTTTCCTTACGCTTGCTTAGGTTAGGGCTGGAGTAACGTACCGTTAAGTCATAAGTTTAGCTTAGTATTCGACCAGCCAGCAATTAAAGTAACACTTGAAATATATTAACGTCCAACAAGATAAACTTTTTTTAGGCTAATAGATAATGCATCGTGCATCTGAAGTTCATTGTTGTGCTTGTAGACTAACACAAACAAACCTTGTTTAAAGAAGTTAGTACATCAAAATGGTCAAAGTTGACCACTCTGGCATCTTAAAAAGCGCCAAGTCATTTATTTCATGTTTTTTTACTACCAGCTACACTTCATTCCATCAACTTCAACTGCAGCTTTTTGCAAAACAAGTGACATGACTTTGGACTCTTTCTTTGTGCTTTCACACTTACTTATATTACTTTACTACTTCTTGTAATTGTTTTAATTACAAAGTAATTTATACCTCAGTACTCAGAAAAAAAGTGACAGCAAAATATAATACAATTGTCATTTGTGTCTAAAGTGCTACAGTCAACAGTAACAGTGGTCTGTAGCCTGGTCCTGGATCATCGTGATCTCAAACAAATTAAACCGAAGTAGAAGAAACCAGATGTTGAAAATGTTTTAAGCATTCTTTCCGCAAGTAAAAAAGAGTACCGCACCAGCATTAACATAACATCAGCATCCTAATATTAAAGCCCCATAACATCAGTATCAAATAATTACATATGTATGCACATCACATATAGGCTAATGAATGGCAGAATGATATCTGATACGCTCAAGAAACTGATATTATTTGACTTCAACTGGTATTTAATATTTAATAGCGTGTGGCTTGCCATGCCATGACAAATGTAAATAAAAACAAGGTCTTTACTGAAATCCATTATCCAATGAATGTGTATTTGTTCCATGAAGTGATGAGATATGAAATGAGAGCAACCTACTTTGTATTTGTTATTCTGACGATATCGTTACCGGTTATCAAATGTCAGGGTGTATGCTTTTGTGTATTAATGAATCCTTTACCCGGCAGCACCACCAGACAGACCTAAATGTTTATCGAACGGCTTAGAAGTTCAATATTATGTTTCTCTGGACATTCTTTCAGCAAGAATTTCAAAATATTTATCCATTCGCCAATTCGCCATCCACAGTTATTCGGTACTGAATATCAAATAAGTCAAATATTATTGACGATTTCTGCCTTCTTGAAATTTGTCAATCTATTTATATCTACTATAAATATGTAGTTGTTAATATCGACTATCAAGCTATTTAATACTTTAATTGTCATTCCAGGCCAGACTTCCCAATGTTATTGGATAACTATTGTGTGTTTTATGCTTGTAATTTTGTAGACTTTACCATATGAATGTTATGTTTTAAACAAGAAACAACGGAGGGCTACTCGTAAACATGCAAAAATATAAAAACCTCACGTCATTACCTTTGTTATGTCAAATGTCAATAATGTCATAACTCAAAAAATGGTTCAATGACTTTCCCTACCATTTATACTATTTCCCCACCACCATTTGTGTACATACTACATTTCGCAGTAACTTAACTTCCTATTTTTAATTTATGGAAATTGCGTAAATAAATAACATTGCGTGACTGTGAGATGGAATCCTAACTTGAACTACTTGAAAGTATTGAAAATGCACAATGGAATAAACGATCGTCACAGACAGAATCAACATTAGATCCCATTCAAATTACAAGTTTACACGACAGGATATGACTGGTGGACGGTGGTACAATAAAAATAAATATTTAATGGGAAGCTGAAAACGAATGTTGAATGAGGTCATCCCTAAACTATAATGTCAACTTGAGCTGTGCGTTGATTAAAGCAAGATGCGTAAAGGCAAAAGGGCGACAATAGCAAAATTCATATTTGACTGCCTTGCAAACTTGTATTTTGTTCATGTTGTCTTTAAATTTAAGCTTTGCTATATGTATTCTAACTTTGAATTTTAATTTGCTGTACTTAATGCATAATGTGACAACAACTTTAAAAATAACCAATTTGACAGAAAAATAAACATTAATCATCAATCGAGAAGATGAGGTCATGCTTACCTAATTTATGTTCCCGGATTACGTGAAAATCCAATACACAATACACAATAGTTCAAATAGTTCAAGGTAGCTGTCAACAAATGGTCCGCCGTTTCACAAACAAAAATACACAGATCTTCAGAAGAGGGCTGTTCAATACAATTACAAGTTTAATCAAACAATTCACAATTTGTAAAACACCAAGAAAAAGTTAAGAAAAAGTGCCGACCAAAACATCAACAACACACATTTTTTTAATCACAAACTACAACTGGTGCATTTAGTTAATTTTAGAAAACACTGCAAGAGCTACACAGAATAGAGAGCTGCCCTTTTTTTAAATACCCGAAGGATGTTCCAAATATTTTGTTCCCGAACTCCAAACTCTCCCGAAGTGATAATGCTTTTTCTGCTCTTCTTTACGTTGGCAGAGGCAAATCCCAACTGACTTCCCTCACTTGACATAAGAAGGACGAGTAAAAAAGTTGAGGCTTGTGGGATAGCGAGCGAATGAGTTTGAGAATCCAGATTCTTTGAGTCAGATGCCCAGCCCACACCCAACATTGCTTTGGTACGGAAAGACCACCACCGACCTCACACGGCTGCTATACTTACCTGCAGCATCTCGACGCTGCTGCAGCGGTAAGAGGACGCTTCCCTTATTTCCTTACTCAGCAAGTTCATGGATGGACAATTCCTGTTCCCGGGATACGCCGAAATTGAACTTATTACAATTTTTCCTCATTCATCAACAAAAACTTCTGCATCTTTATTAGTTAGCGTTTTTTCCTTCTATATTAATCACCTTGACCTTGACCTTTGACCAGTTTGTGTTTTGTATTTACGAAATTGTTCAAAATTTTACCAAAGAATACTTTCTAGTCTGTAGTCTGTAGATACAGATTACAGACAGCTACAAGCGGTGCGGTACCACAGGAACGGTGTACCACTGACAACTGAAATCACCATAGTCATCATTATTGGCCTCTAAAGTCCAAATCCCCAGGTAATAAATATGTTATATTATGCAATTATGTAAGCTTCAGAATTACATTACTTCGGTAATTTCACACCGGAACGTCAAATTTTTGCTCTTTAATTTACATTGCAAAGCACAAACTGATAATTTTGATGATTTTTAGATTAAATTGAAGCACAAGAGACGGACGGCAATATCTATCCAACTAGATACTCAATGAGCGTGGGAAAAATTTCAATCTCGAGAATCTAAAATACTAACATTCAAAATTACAACTGAACTTTACGTCAGCAGTCAGCAGCAGCCCAATATGACACCGGCACCAAAGAAGAGACCCTCAGTAGGATCACCAATGACGGCAGGAATGGGAACTGCATCAGCCCCCGGAGGAGCAGCGATGAAATTTCGGCCAGCGATTGAAAAAGGACGCTGGGCAGCTAAAGGGACTAAGCCCCTTCCTGA
>JAQFZA010000354.1:0-24747 GCA_034695115.1 Desoria olivacea | reverse complement strand
CGGAGGCCGGAGGCCACAATGTCTAGCTGGAGGCCGGAGGGCGGAGGCCGGAGGCCGGAGGCCAGTGCCCATCTATGATCCTTCCTCTAATTTCTACATTCTTTGACAAAGTTTGATGGCCGAACTCCTCCCAATCTATTTCCGAGTATTCCATAATGTTCGTATCCTTTAATTAATAGCCTCTACTTCCTTTGAATAGGATTTCAATACCTTTTCCCTATCAAATCTTCCTTCATCAATATTAGTCCAACCTCTACACCGAATTTCTAATCTAAACTCCAGGAGAGATGTATCTGTCAGTTTAAAAACGACCTCTTAATCAGTACGTTGTTAATAAACTCTCTACATTGAATTAGGATTTGTGTGAGGGATGTGATGCTGGACTTGAATCTGAAACAATTTCACACCTTACACCTTAACCATGTCAAAGTAAAGGGGAATTGTAGGAAAAGAGGAATTCATGTTTAAGAATACGTTTGGATACGAAGCTTCAGCTCCTTCAATAACCTTCGAATCCGAAATGACAAGTGAAATCATAAGAGATTAATGTATTAGTGGATTGGCATATGTACTTATGTATAGAATAAGTATGGATAGTAATATAAATATGATGAGAGTTACTTCCGACTGTTCGGCATCATTGACTCCGTACTTTCTGACCGTTTTTTAATGGCCTTGGTGACTGGTGGGACTCTGAACACCTCCATCCCACCATTATACCATTTCATGTTCTGCATATACATACATATGTATACCACCACCACCACCTTCCTTAAATATGATGAGGAACGGAATTAATCAATCCTTCATTACAAATGGGGAGAATGTACGAGGAGAAGCTTGATAGGACATTATATGTACATATTATAAGTGCATACTGTCCGGAATCCTAACCACCACTGCCACACTTGCATAACTTGACAAATTAGCAGAATGATGAGGAGGAGAAAAAAACTCATAATCACGTCCGGTTGGAAAGAGTGGCTGGTATGGCTAACGGGAGTAATTCCATCCCTGATTAAGTCAGGACGACCTTGCTTTCCTTCCAATGACAGATTGTTCAGCCTAATTCTTCATTCCATATATTCGCTATAAGAATTCTATCCACTCGGTTCTAATCTATTATATATATATAATATGTATAATATGATGGTTATGTTATACTATCCTCTCAATTCCGAATTACTTTCAGCGAACTCTAATCCTAACTACTTTAAGGATACCTTCTGTTCGAACAGCTCTCTCTAATGATATCCCCGGACTATCCTTTGTACCTGGGGAATTGAGGAGAAGCCGCCAACTGCCCCCATCGGCATGAGGAGGATGAGGAAGTGACATGGTCTAGTGTATTACTATAGTATGTACATAGTTAGTACCTAATACGTAAGGAAAGGACGAAGGTACGTACCCACTTTTGTCCCGGACTTGCCACCAGTGCTCTTGAGAATCGTCCATTATCTCATACTCCTCACTCTGAAAACATAATTGTACATAATTGTAGTTAATTTTAATTATCTCCACTCCATGTACCTTATCCATTTAATTAAGACTTGTAAGGGTCATTGTGGGAGGTTAAGGGATTCAGAGGGATGAAATGGCATTCTGTTAGAGGTTCAAGACTCCCTTCCTATCCTCACTTCAAAGTTGACATCAACCAGACTTATTTAATAAAGGATTATAAATTGTAATAATCATTTCCATATCATCACAAACACATTTTTCATGACTCACCGGTAGCGAGTCTGCAAGTTATGCTCGCTTTCAAAGGGTTTACTCAGTCCGGAATTCGGATTGAGTGGGGAGTCTGGGCAGTAGCACGCGTGAGGGAATAGGGCGAAGCTATTGCGAAAACTGAATTTAGTATAGGGCTTAGCTACTGCGTCAGATAAATTATAGCGCTGCCCTTAGTTAATTGTCTGTTGCGGTAAAAGTTGTCTATTGCTACTGAATTACAGTATAGCTTAAGATCTATACTAGTGAGCGGAGAGTCATGAAAAATATGTGCTTGTGATGATCTTGAAATGATTAATGTAATTGTGTAGAAGAATCTGAAACCTGTGGTTACCCGGTGGTGGAGTGAGTGAGGATAGATAAATTACGATAAGAGATGGTGAGTAAGTGGGACGTACCTTTTCTAGGGAGAGGTCACCGGCCTCAATGGCTTTGAAGGGGTAGAGGGCCACCACCACCCGTCGCCCTGTCGTCGACGACTTCTCCTGCAAAACAAATTATATTATTAGTCAACAAATCCTAGTCAATCTCTTATTCCAGTAACTTATTACTATGTACTCATTATTACATAGATCCTTTTACAACAGAATTAGGACAGAATTAGGAGATCTATTGGAGGGGTAGAAGAAAATGTTGGTCAGTATGACGCCATACCTATACAACGTCAAGAGTATCAACATCAACCAAGGAATAGTCACAATGAATTTAAGTGATGGAAGGTCATATATTTATATTTTTTAAATCAAAACGTAGGAACCATTTAATTAGAAGGAAGTTTTGATTCAGTAAATGAATGAATGGAGTTAAGGAAGTTTTGTTCTCACTTGTTCTGAGGAAGTGTCAGGACATGTAAATACATGTACAAACCTACTACTGGGTGCGTCGGGAGAAAATGTGTCCACCTAGTTGACCTTTCCGACCTATCTTTCTCCTCTATCTATCCTGTCTGATATTTGAGCCCAACTAATCCATCTCATGTGAAGGTACATTAGGAACTCATCCTGATTCCACTGAACTGAAGTTGACCTAATCCCCCTCTACCTCTATTTAATTATATTTACTCTTGTAATCTTTACTTAATGAAGGGCTTAAGTTAGTCTGAGGTCTGCCTGAAGGGAATCCATTTAGCTGAGGAGAATGAAGATGAGGAATACTGTTTACAATTGAATTGAATGAAGACTGCGAAATGATTTCATTTAACTGCGTTGGTAGTTAAGAGAGGAATTGTACTTGCAAATTCTTATTACCTAGTTACCGAGTTAGTTAGTGCATAGTTAGTAGGATCGTAGTTAGTAGGATAGTAGTTAGTAGGATGTGTGGCTGGTTGGAGTGTACTAATGTACCTGTCCCTAACAGAACAGAAGCCAACTACTATTTAGTAAATAATAATAAGAGGACAATTCGTTTCATTCCCTTCTTCTTTTGCAATCCACCACCATCGTCCTTCATCTCCCTTTCATTTTCATGAGGCCAACTCATCATCATCTCTCTTCTACAACACAACATTACTCTCCTATATGTAATAATATGCAGAATACCCTCCACCACATCCTATCCAGACCATCCATCAACTACATTCCCTCATCCACCTACCATCATGGACAAAGGTTTGAGGTCAAAGTTCACCCAAGCCCCTCCTGAACTAACTCATCAAAGTCTCTGTTCCATCCACTTTTCATAATTCTAAATACTATAGTTAGTGGTAATTACAATCTCCTAACTGGATGAACCCATCCACCATGATCTATCCTATGTAGGGATTTAAATATTATTTTATTTGAAGTAAATAATAATAAATAAGTAGCTGACCCTTGGTTTGTTGAGTGGCGTCCCGGGGCTCCCCCCACCACCAGCCATGTCTCCTGGGGAACCTGGAATACAAGAACAAATATTTTATGTACTCATCAGTAGGAAACATGATTATCTTCTTATGACCTTTAAATTTCCATTCAAGTGTATAGGAAATATATTTATGGATGTCTACTGAACTGTATTCTCTCCTCTCATTTAGATGAAATATATCAAATAATATATTCAAAGATGGTGGAAATACAACTTCTCCAAACTCTACAGAAGTTGTAGAATTACATTAATCCGTCCGTGTAGTCGTATTTGTAGAAGGCAGAATTTAATTCACTCCTTCATTCCATTCACTATTCCAGTCCTAATTGGCTGGATTTCTAACTCCATTACTAACTCCAACTGATAAAGATAATTGGGGGTGTGGGTGGTGGACTTGACCTTATCCGACCCCCCTTGACGGTCGTCATCCCTACATACAACTTCATTCGGAGTTAGGGAGGACTTTGGCCCGTCAATTGACGTCAATCCGGGCCCCAGTCTACCATCTCCTCCTCTACACCTTCATTCTGAACTGAGTTTGATTGAGCTTGACCTCTGCCCTATTCGTCAATTCATACAGGATAAATTACCATTATTATTTTGACTACTTGGAGAGTGTGGCTTATTGGAGAGGGAGATGTTTGAGATGGATCCGCCGGGGGTGGAGGGATGACTGCTGACCCCATCCCCCTCAGCCGCACTACTTCTCACATTCTTCCGTTGAAAGAAGCCGACAGTGTCCCAAAACTTCTGCAACACCATTTTTCAGGACCACCACCACCACCACCAACCGGTCCTTATTACATCATCCCGACCCTTCTTCAGAGGATGGAAGGACCTGATCACTTATAACTCTCCCTTCCAATTCGGTCCAGTCCCTTGGACTAAAGGACGGAGGACGACTAGGTTTATTTAAATACTGAGGAGGAGTGACTACGAAGACCCTGAGTGACATTACATAATGGAATTCCAACAATTTCTCCCTTCTGTATGGATGGACTAGAAGGATGAAGGTGGTGTAGAGTACAAAGTGACTGACGATGTCCTCAATGCCCAACTACAGACTGACTATCCCCACCGAACTATAATATTATTATTATTCCTCTCTCTTCGTCCAACCCAACTAACTCTTTTTTACCCCTTCTGCTCTTGGGGGACAGTAGGTACAAAAAACACCTCTCCTCTCTCATAAACACACTCACTATCTACAAATCTCCACAACATCTCTAGAATATCTCGTCAATATCACCAGATTTGTACTCTGTGAAATGAGATGTAATAATGGAATGGAATAATATGGTTAGTCTGTCTTCACGTAATATTATGTCAATCCATTACATCCATTTCATAAGCCACAACCTATCCTCTAGAGTCCCCAGCCGATTACAAGGAACTCTTAACTATTATTAACTTAACGGCTTAACTTAAGAGGATTAAACATATTAAAATGAGGGATGGGGTTCCCTACCCTTGAAGGGTTGCTCCTGCCTGGACCGTCACCTCAACCCCTCACAGTTATTTCTGGAAGGTCCGGTATGGAACCCAGCCCCCTCCAATTCCAAAATGTACTTCTAAATACTTTTAGAATGTTCAAATACATTTAGAATATCATCCTCCCCCCCCCTGCCCCCTGGATGTAAAAACTATCTACCCTGTCCCTCTTCATCCTCTCCGGAATTAGAATTACGTCTTCCAGTCTCAAGAACTACACATTTTTCATGTACATCTTATCATGCATTGACATATAAATGACAAAGTCATCCCTATGTAGTGTAGTAGTTCAATGATTAATTATTCCTACATTCCTTCCTCTCTTGAAGATGAATGTTGAAGTGGATCTCCTCCTTCTTACATGATTGGAGGTCAATGTGCATACATCGTCGCGGAATGTTGTTCGGACTGTTAAGACGGATGATTAGTTCCTCCTAAAAGTTAGTGGGAAGTGGAGATAATTGCGTAAAGTTCAGTACGTGTCCTTCATAAGGTTCAAAAGCTCCTTCCAGTTTCCAGGAATGAAACATAGCCCTACACACCTTTACCTCATTGACCTCATTATGGCGTCATCATATTTGTCAAAGACGGATACAGGTCGGAAGAAAGACTCCCCTCATCCTCAACTTATCCAACCTCCTATTCTTATTTTAACCCAACTAACTAATTAATTAGTTAATCTAGATGAGTTGGAATACAATAGGATGGAGTATAAGTTTGTCATAGTCCCCATTCCAAGAGGTATCTGTACAAGTATCGGATAATATCCCATAACCTAACAACCTAACTGAAGTCCCTCTGCCACTTTCTTCAGTTTCTTGTCAAAGAGTTGAAATCTGGACACTTCCAGCCTAAATCTTCACACAGTATTTCTTGGGATAAACCTTTAATCCTACTACACAAACGGATCTTTAAAACTCATGAAGAACCTTCCGCTCAATTATTATTAGATTGACCCCTAAATTAAGAGAGGAAATATTACTTGTCAGACTTACCGGAGTCAGAGAATATTCGGAAGGAAGGGAAATTAATAATTCCTTTTCCTCAGACCTTCTTATCTTATTCTTGGAGGCATAACGGCCAACTTTAGGGATCTACCGAGTCTTACCGAGGAGGGTGAAATCCAAACTGTCTAAATGAAGGTCAAGACTGGAGGTCAGTTTTATTAGCCAGACTTTCTGACCATTTCTAAAAAAAAGTATTTTCCTGTTGGAAACGTGACTCCAATTGTGGAGACTAGTCAAGTGACTCAAGTCCTTCCTAACTCAGATGTGAATTGATGATGATGATGACACCGTCCCTACCTACATCCACTTATTACACAGCCCACCCACACTGAAGGTACTTATTACTATTCCGCTCCAAACTGTCCCTATGGCCCCTTGACCTCTGTTACCCTACACAAGGAACTGGAGTCTTAATTGCAGTTAGGTAGTATTGTATTGTAAGAGGGAAAGTACGACATGAACCAGCTTTGTCTTAAAAGGAAGACTGATGACATTCTTCTTGTGGGTGGTGGTGGAAATAGGAAATGTTGGTGCCGGAAGTGGGAGATTCCTCCTCAACACCTTTGACGCATTATTACTGTGGAGGTACTATACAGGTAGTGGTTTGTATTGTACATACTGTGTCATTGATGAGAGGGCAAGGCCGTACTTAACTAGGGTGAGTGTGAAGAGGATTAAATGTTCCCATCCATACTTTAAGACTAATTGTAAGTAGGCAGGAGGTTCCCATCACTCTCACCCTAACTAACCTGACCTTACACATACAGTATGTACTGAACTACAGGCAGGTAGGGTTGTTCCAATTATGACGAAGTAGGTGACAGTATGTATTTGGAGTCCTGTCAGATGAATCGGATTCGGTGGGACTAACCGTAACCTTCGACCTACCTCTCTCTCTGCTCTGCACATCAGAATAAGTATTGAATACCACCGGCAGTAGAGAAAGCGTTGGATAGTTGGAGGTGGAAATCTGCCCAGCCTCAGCCTCACTTACAATTCGTCAGTATGACATGACTTCCCCTACATAACATCAACAGTGACTCATTCATTCATCCCATCTTATGACAATCTTATTCTTAACTATTCTCACTTCAATTCATTTAAAATTAATTTAATTGTTCACTGTGGGCCAAAGGTCTCCTAAATTATTCCTCCGCAGTCTGGAGAATATTATTATTAAGTGAGTGGGTGGGCTGACTCTGAAACTACAAGTCCAGTCCATCCCTTCCTTCATGTCTACTCTACAAATAATTACTTTATTCACGCACTAACTATTTACTTACAATATTACTTCATGTTAGTTAGAACACTGAATCATCTCTTTCCTTTGGATTCCTACAACTCTAACTTATAGGATAATGAGGATAATTAAGGGATGACGGATACACGACCACATTATATTACATATTAGCATAACGTATGTACATCATTCCCCTCAAATATTCTCTTGACAATTTCAATGAGTGACAACTCCTGAGTCAGGATCCCTCTTCGGCCCTACGTACGTAGTCAGCCTCATGCACTCCACTTGACCCAACCTGGACGGAATTCAGAGGACATATCCCAACATTTGTACTCATTATTCTCATTACAGATCCACAAACTAAGTATCGACCTTGAAATTCCAACATTATAATGCATTATGACGGATCCATGACTGACAGCCTGGATCGGTTGACAATCACAATTTACAAATCCATTTAATCCAGACTGGACAGATCCATTTCCATAGATAAGTAGACACCTCCTATCTACATCAAATGTATGTCTGTCCTCAGGAAGCCAGGGAAGATGATTTCAAATATCATGCAGAGAATACAGTCCAGCAGACATGGAATAAGTAACACTAATGAAGGGGGACTAGCTTATTATGAAGTAGAGAGGAATAACTTACTCATGAATCCGTTGGCAATAAGGGCAGCGGCGGAATGATTAGATGGAGTGGAGGTGGAATGTAAATTCACTTGCTGAGATTTGTCGGGCGAAGGACCCCGGAAGTGGGAGGGGACTTCGGAACTGGGGGCAGTGGGGGTTGTTGCCAAGGGTCCAAGGAATGGGAGGCCAAGGCTTAAATTGTTTAAGTTGCTACTGGCACTAACTCCCCCCGAACTTGCACTTCCAACTAGTGGACCACTATGCACTAAACTGGCAGGCTGACCTCCACTCGTTAATAAGTTGTGATGAGACAAGGACTTGAGGCTGAGAGTCGGTTGCTGAACAGGGTAGCCCGTAAGGGAACTGTTGCTCTTACTGCTGTTGTTGATGTTGTTATTGTTGTTGTTGTTCAGCTGGTTGGTGGATGGACTCTTGGAGGTGGTGAGGCGAGCCAGGTTCGTAGAGACTATTGCTGCAGTCTTTGGAGGACTAGTTGGTCCTTGGTGATGATTACCGTTCGTATTTAAATGGAAATGGGGAGGACAGTTGGCCCCGTTGCTACTCGTCCCGCTGGTTTGTGAGAGTTGTGACGGGAGAAGATGCTGTGGGTTGAAGGAGCTTGGCTGGCTGTTGTTATTGGCCGTGATGATGGAGGTCGGGGATGAAGATGAGTTGGAGGATGATGAAGACGAAGGGGAATGAAAAACTGTCCCACCACTTGCCGACGACACCAAAGGCTCACAACCTAGACAGTCTCGATCAGCTAAGCCGCAGCACGTCCACTTCCCCGCAGTTATCGACCACACTCCTCGATGATACAAGTTTACTTGTTGCTGTAATACTTGAGGTCCCGGCTGCTGCTGCTGGACTTGTTGTTGGTGACAAGGAGGACCGTATTGGACAGAGGGACTGCTACTCCGATTCAACTGAAACTGGACAGCGAGTTGAGTCTGGACGGTTGACGTTGAAAAAGAGCGGTCAGTGGGACTGTGGCTACCTCCGACCTTACTGCTGGACAGGTTTCCTATGGACTGCTGGGATAGTGGGCTACTTGTGGGTGTCGTTAGACTGTTGTCACTGTTGTTCCCTTGAGAAGAACTGTTGCTATGACGCTTCAAGTTCCCGTTCAGACCTGGACGCCGAAAGTAGAGAGATGGATTATTAGTTTGTGGGAAGTGATAAGTGGTCATATGTCAGATGGATGATAAAGAAGGGCTTACAGAGTTTGATGGATTCGATCCAGAGATCTCGATCCGATTCGTCGATTGCTTGGAGATGCAGAGTCCTCGTCTTGTTCTCTAAGGAATAGGCCACCTGCATTTCAAGAGAGGAATTCCATGTTAGTTCCGATTAATGAAAACGGGAGTTCATTATTCCCGACCTCCTCCGTCCTGGGGATTCTGATGGTCGGAGGGATTAAGGACGAGGAGATAAAGTTATTGGAGGTGACAGTTCTCTTCTCATGATTCAAAGTATTTTAAAATATCCAGAAGGACAACAAAGTTAATAATTCGGACAGTTTTAATTAATGATCCTCATCCGTCTCTCTCTCTAATACTTACGATTATGTACTCTGAGCTGTAGTAAATATGTAGTCTGTAGCTATATGTACTTGCTATGATGGAGAAGAGTATCTGGCTGGAATGTTGGGTATGACAATTGATATGACTGATTCCATCCATCAATTATGCCTCTATGTACAAAGGGACAGAGAGTTGAGGACATAATCCGATAAATCAATCAACTTCCCAACCCATACCTGTCCTCTACTATCAAATCCTATCAATCCAACAGAATAATTCCCATTCTGCATCCAGGGCTCTGTTACATACATTTCAACATTCAATGGACAGTTTGCACATATTAAGGTCTTAAGGTCATGTAGATTCATATTTTCATGGAAAGGATTGGGAGGAAATCCGTTGTAAATTAAATGAATTAGTTAAAACTAGTCAGAAGAGAGATGACAAACTGATTCAAATGAACTTAATTGTTGTTAGTGTTAGTTATGGTTGGACTAGGTGGTTAAATGTTGAAGGAGGTGATAAGATAATCCATTGTCATTGTCAATAGTCAATACTGCCAACAAACAGTAAGTGTCAACTCGGTTTGGAATGGGAACTCTTTCCAGTCAGATTATTAATTAGTCCTACAGGCAGGGAAGTTGGCTTCACCCTTTTGTACGAAGAGAATAAATGTAGCCTCCATTCATTTCTGATATTTCTGGAATGATGAGACTGGGGGGGGGGGGGGCTTCTTCCTAGAAGGGATGATTACAAGGGTCTGGAATGACCAGATAGTCTTCGTACCTGGAATGCGGTCTGCGTGTTGTGGTTTTGATTTGAAGAGAGATTGAGACAGGAGGTCAAGGGTGACTGGAGGACAAGTGGAGGTGGACTTGCCCCATCCACGTCCGTCTTCTCTACCCACTTGACGGAGGTCAGGGGGATCCGACCTTTCTCTCGTCCCTTCTGCAAGTAGTAAATAAGAGGAGATTAGAGGAGTCGGAGCTACATAGTTATACATACAATAATATATAATTATATATATAGTTCAAGGCTCCACTAATTACACTTACACGTAATAAATGAGAGGACAGACAGGGATGCAGATTAAAAAATACAGAAAATACAGGAATATAGTGTGACAGTATGTACATGCAGAACTACATACAACAACCAATCTTCTACTTAATAATACTATATACATATACATATATTATATTATAATACATGCCAATGAATTACCTGAGAGGAAGAGGTCAAAGATGAGATCAGAACTCCACCTTCCCACCCAAACAAGAGAATTAGTACAAGAGAGAAGAATGAAGAAAGAAGTTTGAGTTAAGGACGGATGAAGAGAGTAAAAGGCTCTTAAATAGCTCTTAAATGTAGAATAGAGAGATTAAGAATGTCTTATCTGTACCTTATCTGTATCTTATCTGTAGAATGTTAGAAAGGAGAGGTCTTAACTAATGATGACCCTATCGGCTACCCTTATTCATCCTAAATAATTTCGGACTTGTTGTCTGTGGGAATGGAAGTTACCCGACCTCACTTTCAGTCCATGACACAAGAAGATGTACAAGGTCAAGGACTACATAATTTGACACTTTTTCCTTCCTTCCCTCAAGAAGACTCCCTTGGAGGCTGGATACCCTTTGACCTTACCCTTTTTTCCATTTCTATTATTATAGAATATTGAGGATATTTGAGGAGGTTTGAAATGGACATGAGGGGGATGATGGACGGAGGGGGTAAGAATTGGTAGAAGGAGAGGGACAAGGAACTACAACCTCTGAAGAGAGTAAGGCTAACTGTGAACTGGAGTCTGTACTCTTCTGTCTTTAGTTACTTAAAGTGGTTAATAATTAAGTAGTTAATTAGTATGTAGTACATAGTGTATGTAATAGTAAGGGCATACCTCCTTGTCGTCGAGGTGGTAGACAAGGGCTGCAGGGGAGAGGGAGAACCAACGGAGGTTGAGGGCAGAGGACAACCTTCTCTTCCCCCTCCCTGTCGACCTCTTCCCCAAGTACCCCTGACGAATGAGACCGGAGGGGGCTGTTCCTCCCTCCTTCTGGTCCTTGGTGGCTCCTAAGTACGCCTCACCAACACCTCCCGTCCTTGTGGCCATCAGGAGGAGTCATCCATCCACCACCACCACCACCACCACACCCACTCTGTGTCCTTATACTAGACAAACACTCTTCCACACAATAATATAATAAGACTGTAAGGTCAGTTATTATTATCTCTTCATTCCATTAACGTGGTTCAGAACTCCGGAATTACTATTTATTTAATATTCAAAGGTTTTCAAGTAATTTGAACTCCCGTATTCAATTACTTCCTCCTGTTTACAAGATCCACCAAGGAAGGAAGGGTTCTTCAAAATAGTTCACTCCTAATAATAATAAATAAGTTTCTCTCCTACTATCAACTATTGACACTATTGTTATTGTATTGTGGTGGTTGGACAGGAGAGGTCTTGTTCTAAGAACTGGAAGGATGATGAAGAACGTCTACCCAACCTACCTCTATACTCTCTATACCTCTACACTCTATACCTCTACAGTATACCTCAACTACTACATGGTACATATAGTATAGGCGGAGAGGGCTATATATATGTCCACTATAAATAGGTAGACAGCTATAGAGAGATATACTCTGCGGAGGGACTGGGGCAGGCAGACGGGGTCAAGAAGTCACTCCTCACTAACTATTAGTAACAAAAACTATAAGAAGTATAGAAGAGGAAGATGTTCCGAGGAACTTATTCCTTACCGTGTCCTCCTATTCTATTGTATTATTTATTTACCTTCTTCCTATTCTCATTTATCTCATTTCCTCAATCCAAAATCATTCCATTCCGTCGTCTCTGGAAGGTAGTTCGGGCCCTCCATATATCCCCACCCACTCCAACCATAGGTGGGCAGGCAGACAGATACAAACAGGTGGATAGGGGCCTTTTATATGGGCCTTCTTCTGGAGGCTACAACTTATAGCTGGAGGCCGCATTCTAAATATCAAAGCCGGAGGCCACAATTCATGTATTCATAGCTAGAGGCCGGAGGCCACATTGGAAAAGCAAAGGTCACAATTTCCAGCTAGAGGCAACATTGGCAAGGTAGAGGCCGGTGGCCACAATTTATAGCTTGAGGCCAGAGGCCACATTGGAAAAGCAGAGGTCACAATTTCCAGCTAGGGGCAACATTGGCAAGGTAGAGGCCGGTGGCCACAATGTCTAGCTAGAGGCCAGAGGCCACATTGGAAAAGCAGAACGGTAGAAGCCGATGGCCACAATTTATAGCTAGAGGCCATAGGACACATTGGAAAAGCATCGGCCACAATTTCCAGCTAATTTATAGCTAGGGGCCGGAGGCCACAATTTATAGCCAGAGGCTGGAGGCTAAATTGGCTAGGTAAAGGCCACAATTTATAGTACATTGGAAAATCAGAGGCTGTAATTAGCGGCCGGATGTAGAGGCCAGTGCCCACCTATGACTAGAACAGGAGCTTCCTATTACTCCTATATGTACCTGTTTTCAGTTACTCTCTGCTGATCTTGAGATGAATTGTATTGTGTTGTGGCCACTACACCTAAGTACCTACCTACTACCACCTACAATATTGTGTAATATGTAGTAGGGTAATAGGGAGAGGACAAGGCTACTCTTAAATGAGACTTGAAGAAGCGCATGGCCGGCCAGTCTCTTTGTTGAGTAAGTCCCAGCGTCCACATCATCCACATCCCCCTTCTGCTGGAGAGTCAGGGGCAGACGAATTTCAAAAACCCTTCTGTCATCCAAAGTTAGGGTCTCTACCCTACGCCCTCAACATTTATCCACAAAATCTCATCATTCCTTCATTACTATTTAAGTAACATAAACTCATAAAGAATTATAAATCCAAACTCAACCTAAGACACACGTCTCTACTTCCTCAAACTTAAAAAACCTTCTGTCCATTCCTGCACTTAACAAACCAATCATAAGAACATAATTAGCTGATGGTTGACCTCCTATAGTGTGTCACCGGCTCCTTTACTTAATACAGAATAAAATTAGCATCCCGAAAGAAATCTGAAAATTCCGGAGTTCCTAATTAATTTAATGACTCATTTGTGGATGATAAGTTTCAAAGGGCATTGGATTGTCTAATCCGAACATATTATTAAACCCCGAAGAAAATGTAAAAATTCCGAATGATATTTAAAATACATTTCCTCCGTTAAAAACTACGAATGGAAGTTAATATTAACGTTTCTTTGTTTGAGGGGATTTACGGAATAGTTTGTAAATGATTTAGTAACTTATTCAATTTCTTGCTTTATTTATTTATTAATTTTCATGGAAAAGAGAGAATTGGGAAAATCTTCAGCCGTTTTTAAATCCATACATTTTAAAATTGTGTCTACAAAACGACAAGGGAATTATGCATGTAATTGGATTACCTTTTTTACTTGTTTACGACGAGTTAATTATTTTCTTTGGATTCCATGTAGTCATTTCATAAAAATCCTAATTCCTATTTTTCTACCCTATTTCCCTTCTTTAAGTGTCAGATTTGATGATATTTGATGTGAGTTAATTAAAATGTAAATCCTGTAATTCAAGACACATCCTGGTCATCCAATCTATCTGTCCTTCAACACAATTAATTTTAAATTAGATGTACAGCCTATCCATACTTCATTGACTTGTGAAGAAAGCGTGTATGTGAAATTGCAGATTCTTAGTAGGTCCTATTACCTACTCCTACTATGTTCATAAAAAAGTCGAGCAGAATCAATTTTGACAAATGACACCACTTTGACCGAAATTTAATACTAAATCCGAATATGCGCTACGAAAACCGGTTACAAAGACTGGATTCTTGGTAATCAAAAATGTGAAGTACATTATGTTTGGAACTCTGCACTCTTCAGTAATAATACTAGCTTAAGCACAGCCCCTCCCTGACAAACCGATGACTAATGTGTTATGGCTACATTAATTTTATTGTTAATTTCTAAGATATATCTCACATCTTCTAATTTTGGATCATTACTTCATTTAATGTTGTTTGTAATGTGTCTGTCACCTGAATAAATAATAATAATAATAATAATAACTGGATTTGTAGATAAGTCACGAAAACAGGATTAAAATCGGATTTAATTTTTTTAAAGAAATAGCTCGCATTTTCTACATTTTCAACACAAAGTTTGGTTTGTGAACTACGTTGACTTAACTAAAGAGAGGTTAATTGCATCCATCCCGTTGACTGATTGTGAGTTGAAGCGAGGTCAAGTGTATTTATACAAGATGTATACAAAAAAAGTGCGGTTACAAGTTACAACCGCTGACAACATTCTGAAAGGTCTCTTCCATCATGTTTCCATACAAATTATGTTCATTGATTGAATGGCTTTTAATTGTGGGTAAACATTTTGAAAACAAAATAGGAATTTTTGTAAACATTTTCAAATTTATGAAGCAGATCCAAATTTTAAAAAAATCAATTTAAAATATCTGGATTGAAAAAAAGTCAAAATTTCCAAAAAATAAAAAAATTCAATAAATTGCATTTCTCAGAAACTACTAAATGGATTTTGTTTCAAACTGGTTGTTGACAGTTTTAAAGCTGAATTGTCTTTCATTCAATCAATACTTTCAATACCTTGGAGTCGTGGATATATATTGGTTCACCGGGGATTTTAAAATTGAGTTTTAAACAGAGGATTTTTGATGTTTTAACTTTCTGTTGTGTTATATAATAAATTTATCAATTTCTCGTCGATACTGAGTTGCCATTGAAAGCATTGAATGAGGTACAGCAAAATGTCTCGTTTTTCTCGCAGAAGCATCATCCGTCAATTTCCTGAATCCCTCATTAAAATTCCATTTATGTGTGCATTCTATCGCAAAAAACATTGGCGCTCTCTGCAAATACAAACTTTCAACGAAAACGTTATAGTACATTTTCTTACTATTGAAATGGCATTGTATAATCGTATATTAACCCATGTGATCGGATCATTATCTTAGAAGCTGTAGTCATTAGTATTCAGTATACACACACTCCTACTATCCTCATAAAAAAGTCGACCAGCATCAATTTTGTCAAATGATACGCCATTTTGACCGAAATTTGATCCTTAATCCGAATATGCAATAACAAATTGGGTGACAAAGACCGGATTTCGAAATGAACCCGAAAATTGGGTAAAAATCGGATTTCGAGATAAACCCCGAAAGAACTCGCTTCTTTTTCGAAATCTTTAGGAATTAGTATCATCTATCATGTGTTTTATGCTTATGTACTTGTTGGCATAGATTTCACAATTTATTTGTATAATTTGTAGAGTATTTTTACCATAAACGCCAAGGATGTTTTTTTTCAGGATTCCTTACGTTTTTTGGGATGCTGTATTGTGCAATTATATGTACTTTTCTCAAACTTGTGAATTGTAGTCAAAATAAACCTTCAAACTCCAACTACCTAACTAACTAAAGACACATTTCCATTCTCAGTAAGCTCAAGAAGGAAGATTTCCCCTTTGGTAACTCTAACCTAATGAAAATAGTGTAAGTGATGACGATTGTAGATTGCCGTAAATGGAATTTAAGGGAATAAAATAAATGAATATTTAAGAGTTGAAGCGTTTTTATTATTCCATAAGAATAACCGGAAGGTTACAGAGTAGAAACTCCTACAAGTTATACATACATAGTCTCCACTTACGTCTTTACAAAGAAGTTATTGTAGGTCAGGAATACAAAATCTCCGGAACATGTTTACAATAATTCCTTAACTTAAAAATTAAAATACATTCTTCCTCAAGGTCAATGCTGAATAACTATTATGGCTTCTAGCAACCGTGACGTTTCTATGCACTAAATATCCACCTCAGCGCGCAGCGGTACGACGACGCGATGATTTTGGACCTAGATTTTGTATGTAGCTGAAGCCCCTTAAACGTGTCACATCCGCTATCTTCTAATATTATTGTACATTCTTTAAGGGTGGGTGGGTGATGTAAAAGCTAACCTGCTGGACCTTAACTTGTAAGTAGAATGGGCACAAGGTCCATTAAGATGTATGCGTCAGGTTGGTTAGTAAGTACCGTACATTCCAATCATCATCAATACGAACTTTACATCCCTGCGTACATATACTCCCTCCATGTCATAAGAATTAAAAAGCATCCGATGGACCATACCCAAACGATGATACAGTTTTTACAACTTTTAAATTAAAATCCGGAATCGGGAATCGTAATTATCACAACTGGTAAGACGTTATATTATGACAAACTACACATTATTACACACAAAAGGTAAATATCTACATACAACATTTTGGACTTGTTAAAAAAGATTTACAAGAAGGGATGCTTTCTACCCTTTTGGGCAATACTACCCCCTTCCCCCTCTACCTATTGACACTCGACATTCAATAAGTTGAGAAAGGGCTAGGTGGATGGCTGTCTATTTAAAACCAGCCTCCGTTTACACCCAGTTTCCAGTACATTGGATAAAAGTCCATATTAAATGAAGTCCATGAATGTAGTTATAAAAAGTAGGTGCCCGATCCGATCGTATAAAAGAAGGTTCGAAGTGGTTATGATGATGTCGTTGATGATAAGCTCAAGAGTAAAGTTGACTTCCCATGACACTGGAATGATTGAATGGCAATGTTCATTGATAATGATAAGAAGGTGGGTAGTTGAGGACATAGGAGGACGAAGGGCCCATCCCGATGTTATGATGATGGCTCATTGAAAGGCCTAAACCAGCTCCAGATAGTCCTGAGCCCAACTGCTGGGGGTGCGGCTGGTCGGATGGATGAGGAGGACATTCAGGTCCAGGTTGGAGGGACTGCTGAATGCTGGAGGCATGGCTTGAGGAAATTGAGGAGGGGGCATTAACTTCCCTGACACTGACCATGTTGGACATACTGGCCAGGGCTAAGTGATGGGAATAAGCACTTATATGAGCTTGTTGAGGATGTAGTTGATGGAGTGACCCTCCCGAATGAAGGATCGTCAAGTGAGATTGGGCAGAGGGGTCCAAGTCCCCTGTGATACTGGAGGAGGTGCTGACAGTGCTGAGTGCGAGGCCGCCAAGAGATACGTGAGGGTGGGTCAGCTGGACGAGATGGTCCGGCTGCTGGAGAATGCTGGACATCAGCTGAATCGGAGGGGACGAGGAAGTTGAGAGGGATGACAAGGATGACGGATTGGACTCTTCGCTTTTCCCATTCCCAATAATCCCATAAGCCTCTTCATCGTCCTTTGCCTCGTCCACGTCGTCATCAACCTCGGGTGGTGCCTTCTCCTTCTTATCGTTCAACGTCACCTTGATGTCCTTCAGAGTTCTTACATTGTCCCTTAGAACTTCTGAAGACAGCGTGTGCTTGAGTTGAACATGTTTCCTAAGAGCATGCTTCCTCACGAATGTTTGCGTGCAGTCTGGACAGGAGAATGGTTTGGGTTTATTTGACGAAGGTTTACTTGGCCCCATCACATCTTCCAGCAGAAGACAGACAGTGGTCACATTAGCTCTGCTTCCCTTTGACGATATCTCTGGACGGTCTGGATCCCTGGCGCTGTCCTCCGACGATGAGTCCGAGGAGGCAGGGGAATCTGGTGAGCCGTCAAACTTCCCGTTATCAGATTCCAACTGTATCAATGCGTCGGGATGGAACTTTTTAATATGGGCCTTGAGGCTTTGTCGCTGTATGAAATACTTGGTGCAGAGAGGGCAGAGGAGAGTTTGACCCAGAGCCTTGGCCTCTTCATGCCTTGCCATGTGCTTTGCTAGTCGGTCCTTTCCAGTGACGAAGCGTAGACATTCTGGACATTGGTGCTTGTTCCCCATCCGGTGTAGCTTTATATGTTGCTTGAGGATGTCAGGACGGAGGAACTGCTTTTGGCACATGGGGCAGTTATGAATCTCATCCGTTCCATGTGACTTTAAGTGATCCGTCAGTTTATCCCGTCGAGAGAAACGTTTTTCACAGATTTCACAGACGAACATTTTCTCCTCATTGTGGACGTACATGTGTCGCATGAGCTTGTCCTTCCGGGCAAACTTCTTCCCACACTTTTCGCACTGTGAACTTCTGTCTGCCCTATGTGAGGCTTTGTGATTGAGAAGACGGCGCTCGACGGTGAAGCACTTCCCACAAATGTTACATTTAAAGCCCTTCTTGCTTCTGAATTCCGGTTGATTTTTGGCCTCTTTCGGAGTAGTACTCAGAAATCGAGTCTGGGTTTCGTAATCGTAGTCCTCGTCGTCAAATTCCACCCCTTCCTCAGCCTTCTGATTCTTCTGATATTGAGGAACATCGGTCAGAGATTGACGGCTTCGTCCTTCATCCTCCACTTTTCCTTTTACGCCTTTTAACTTCTTTTTTCTTACTTTGTCTTCAGCTTCTTCAACCCTTTTCGGCCTTCTCTTGATGGACGAAGAATTTGTAGCCTCGTTACTTTCATCGGTGTGGACTTGAATTTCCGGTCCCGATTCACTATTTAATTGGATATTGTCCGACTCATCTCGTTCATTCAAAGTAGCATCATCCTCGTCATATTCCTCCGTTCCTAAGTTAATCGAACCTTCAACTTGTGCTTCGTTTCGGGATTGGTGACGTTTTAGAGTCTGAACACTGAGGGTACAAGAGTGCCTCTTCAACCGCTTTTCATCTGCATACTGAGTCTTGCATTGACCACACTTAAATGGATTTCCCGACTCATGTTGTCCTTCTAAGTGCTGTTTCAGTAACTTCTTGAGCTTGAAGGTTTTTTTGCAAACGGGACAAGGATATTTAGCTACAGTTTTTAGTTCAACTGAACGCCGTTCTTCCGTTCCAACTAGAGCCTTTTGTGTCAGCTTTACATCAGCACGTGTTTCTTCATTGACAGAGTCAACCATCTCAACAGTCTCATCAACCTCACTTCTTTCAATTAGAATTAGAGAGTTTTCAGTCGGAGTGACTTCATTTTCTGTGAAATCTGGCTCTAACGGGTCGATTGGCTCGGGCTCAGGCACATTCAGAGTGGACAAGCATCGATGAGATTCGAATTGGTCACTAGACAGAAAGCCAATGGCGCAGCGATCACACTTCCATTTGAAATGATATTCGTTCATTCCGTTATTTGAGTCTGGATCATGTGTCATAGGCTTTTCTTGAACTTCTGGATGCTGCGGCTGATATGGATGCTGGAGGGATTGAGCCTCGAGTTTGAGATTCATTATACAGGAGGATTGATGGATGTCTGCACTTGGGTCTGGACTCGAGTCTTCCTCCGCTTCAGCTCTTTGCGAATCAAATTCATCCCACCAGCTTTGTCCCTGCGTCTCGTCTTCAGGTCCTTGCTCAATAGTCGTCGACTTATCAAGAGAAATAGTGGAGACGACGATGCTCTCCAATTGACCGTTATGAGCTTCCACCGCCGGATTTATGTAAGATGCTATTGGCATAGGGTGTACTGCCTTCCCAGGCTCCATCACATTTTGTTTAGGATCTACAGAAGGGATGAGAGAAAAATTAGCATAATTGGTACGTGGTATCTTCAGTCAAGGTCAAGCAGGCCTTATAATAAAACTTGGATTGGCTTTTATCGGCACTTCGATGAATTGGTTATATGTACTATTGTGTTACCTAAGGGGTGAGAGTGAGAACTGCAACTGATTCCAGGAAGCTGTTCTGGGTATAGTTCAACAATGATGCAGTCTTCAAATGTAAAGAGAACTCCCTTCACCGGATGTCTATGAGTCTCCTTTTCTTGATTACTGTAAAGACTATCTTGGCCATTTGGAGATTTCAATCTGCAAACTGCGCATCTATGAAGCTGACTCTTTTGCTGATCTTGTTCTCGGCAGGAATTGAAGTTGCCGAATCCGGAATCCGTCCACTGCTTTAAATGAAACACTACTCGACCTTCCACATACATCTTCCCATGAACGGAGTGACCACTTACAGCGTCGCCGTCCATACTGTCAGTCTCGTGCAATGTAGGGGCAGCTGCATTCTCAGAAAATTCGTCTTCTGGACCATCTGACAAGAGTAAGGAGTTGCCAGTGATCATAGGGATTGCGGAGATGGGATTAGAGTTTAAAGGATGTCCATGGCTCATCGCTGGAATTTCCTCTTCATGAGGATGATGTATGTGAGACAATCCACTAGTCAGGAGGTTACTTTTTTGGTGGCAGGAGTCTTCCATTCCAGCTATTAGGTTCGCCTGCAGAGAGTCCCCATTGATTATTCCTTGTTGCTGGCTATGCTGGCATGAAGGAAGAGAGTCTTCGTTAACTGACAATGAGGGATGGGACATGGACACTTGCTGCTGCTGCTCGTGAGGGTGGACGAAGTCCTATCATAACAAATATACATATTAACAGATTTTAGATGAGGCCACTCATTTAGAATGCGTATACAAAAATTATGTGGGACTGTACTTGGTCATCCATTTCTTCGTCGGAACCATCATCATCGTCGTCGTCATCTTCGGAGCCCTCTTCACTATCATCCAAAGCTGAAAATATTAAGCCAAGTAAACTATAAAACCTAATATTTCAAAACTGATCTTATGGAGTATTGAGTTGTAGTAGTTTGATTAGGTCGAACTACTAACTATAAATCCTCTTAATTTACCATGATGGTGATGGCCATTTAAATCCAAGGGTTGTGAATGAGGCTCTTGACAAGGAGGGGAGTGAGGACCTGGAACACGAAGTGAAGAGGGATCAGCCGACTCCCCTACCATGGAATGTTGAGACGGAATGGAGAGAAGATTTAAAGGGCCATGATGATGACCACCCCCACCACGAGCATGAGGCCCAGGGGTATGACCAGGAGGAGGATGAGGTGGGAAGTGAGTCTGAGGGAAGCGATGACGGAATTGGGGAGTGGAGGCTGGTAGAAGCATAGAGTTCCCGAAAATATTCAAATGTCCATCGGATGAGGAGGGAGGTGGGACCATCCCGTTGCCGTAGGGCCAGACTTCGCCAGGGCCACCACTGCTCGAGGACAAGGCTCCCCCGCCTCCGTTCCATGTCCCTTCCATTACTCTTTCGCTCATATCCTGCAATTGTAAAAAAATATTAGTTATATTATAAGTACAATCGTTAAATACAGCAATTAATTCCATTAAAAAGAGTGAAAAGAATATAAGGATTAGAGAGAGTGTCTTCATTAATTGTACATGGAGTATGGGGGCCGTGTGAGGCCATACCACTGTCCGTCTTGGTCTAAATGTTTCAAAAGAGACCGTGACACAGACTGACACATCCTGATGGGAAAGTAAGTGTAAAAGATGAATAGTTTGAAGATAAAAGTGACAGACGGATGGTCATATCTGTGTCGCTAAAAGGATTTACACGACGATTGGGTAGGAAAGGGAATTCAATCCGATTTGAAGCTACCGAAGTTATAGAACTGAGAGATGACTAGGATATGGACATGGATAAATATTTCGTATTATGGCAGGTCTACTGACAACTGAGTCCTCCCTCGTCCTAATTTCAGATTGGATATTATTATGTGCGGGATGTGGGGGAGGTTGTCCAGATTCCCTTCCCATATCTTACTACATTTTGTACCTAAAAACTTTCTTAGCTTTATGGATATTTGATTATAAGTGGACTGGACAGGTGGAATGTTGTAAAATGGAGATTGAAAGTTGTTGAATAAAAAGACTGTTAGATTCTTCTAGACGGTGACTTATTCTGAAATTGAGGGGAGAAGAAGGGTAATTTGGTGTGGAATGAATGACACTCATCTCTCCTACTTATTTTTAAATATTTGATAATTCCTCCTCCATATATTTTGCAGACTTCCTTACATGGGATGGGGACCGTCTGATACCCTACAGGGACTGATGAGGTGATTAGCCTTGACTAGAAGAGGATTTGTTGAAGAAGTTAGAGGTGGTGGTGGGTGGGTGGATGTGCATAAGGAAGGGCTTACTAATATTTTGATGGAGGAGAGGGTGCGGTTGGTGTGGGTGGTCGGTCGGTGGGTGTGAATAGACCCCCTTCCGCTACTCCAAATGAATGAGACGTGAAGGGATGGAGGCCTCTCGTCCTCCGTATACGAACGTATTACCAATTACTCTCCCTAGTGTCATCTCACGAACTCTCATTCTCCTAGACGAAAGGGAAATTAAATTAAAACTCAATAATCCCTGAGGTTTAGTTATCTGAAATTGTGGAAAGTCCTTCAATCCCCCCTGACCCCTACTGTCTACCATTAGACATTCCGAAATAACTGAGAAAGAAGATGAAATTCAATACCTTTTGTGACTTTGGACTTGAACTGACTTGAAGTCACTTGAAGGTGATTAGATTGTAGAATATATTATTCCCCTTCTTGATTTCTGTTCTCAACGGATTCGGTGAAGAGGATTCTGGAATTCAGAATCAGTTCACAATTTACGAAGTCTGTCCTTTTTTCGTATTTGAAATTTGAATGTTGAATGTTGTTGAGTCTTCTGTTCTCCTTCTCCTTGTCTTTCCTGGAGTTTGACTGAATGGGAGAGGAATTCGTATTTCCCTCCGTCAACAAGCGAGAGGGAAGGCGGCGGGGCTACCAGTGGGGGCAGGAATTAGGTGCAGTTCGCCCTCTCTACTATTATGTACCACCTTCCATCTCAATTAAATACTAATTATAACTTACTCAAGAACTGTTGTAATTGTAAATATTGTAATTAGCTAACCTCTCTTTAATGTAATGATGTTAAGGGCCTCCGAATACATCTGGAGTATTCTGGAGTTTGAGGGACATGTATAGTTTCCATACTTCAAGATCCCTTATAACAACGGCTTGTCTTTATTTCCATGACCTCCTTCCGCTTTCCCCGCATCAAGGATTGAAGAGAAATGGATACATTGGAAATCTAGGAAGGGAAAGAAACTATTCGGTCACAAAAATAAGAGTTCATGGCAAGGATTTCGTCACTTTGAATTTTTAAATTGGATTTCTTACAAGGTACTTTCAGTGTCTTTCAGTACGTTGTCTCCTAAATGACAAATAATGTGATGTATTCCATAATAGTTTTTATTATGTTGGGATTGGTTGGGGTAGTCAATGAGACTTAAGAGGAGTCCTTCCCGACTGGGAACAAAGTTTTTAATTTCCTTTCCTCAATTGGATTAATCATTTCAATGTGATTACAAAAACATATTTCAGACGATGCCATATTCCGTAGTAATTAAAGGGTATAACAGGATATCAAAATATTGAGTAAGGCGCAATAGCTAAGCCCTATATTAAATTTGGTTTTCGCAATAACTAAGCCATATGTCCTCGCGCGCGCCACTCCCCAATCCGAAATCTCTACTTTCAATACAATTACAATTACATACGATACAATTACAATGGAATTTCATTAAAAAGTGTCTGAGAGACTGATCAGTTTGGCTGCCTACGACAAAGTCCAGTCTCACTCATCCATCCACTATATAGGATTGGGCAGATTATTATGGAGTCTGAAGGTTTCTTGGGAAGTGAATATGAATTCATATTTGGTGACGATATTGAATATGATTCCATGGATTTGGATGTATTTGAAGACGTTGATGTCTTAGAAGGCGATATGGCATAATAATTTATTCTCAATTTAATAACCCTTCACTAACCAGTTATTAAAGAGATTAATAAATAGCCCGAGTAGTGTTCAGAGAAAGCTAAGGAATTATTAGCCTATCCCCGACATTAATTTTATAGTTCAGCAGTTGTAGGTTTATACGAATCTGAGTTCCCCTTGACCAATCCACATCTAGGATCCCATGTTTTCCAGGAACAGGTTCAGCCGTCTATTTCCCCAATTCCTGGTCAAACGACCATGCAATTATATGTGCACTGACCGTATGACGAAAAACATCTCTGCGATTACCAACTTTCAAACTTTTCGTATATTTTCTTCCTATTCAAATTACAATATGGATTCGTATATTAACCTACGTGATTGGATAAGCAATCCTTTTCATTCTGGATTCTCGGCATTTGTTGACCTTAAATTTCGGTCAAAGAGCTATCCCATCCAAGTTGATGCTAGTCGACTTTTTTTATAAATCCGATTTTTACCCGGTTTTCCAGATTTATTTCGAAATACAGTCTTTTTCACCAAATGTTTAATACATAGTCAGATTAAGGATTAAATTTCGGTCAAAACGGTGTATCATATGTCAAAATTGATGCTGGTCGACTTTTTTGTGATAGTACTATATAGTGTACTAGGATAAAGCCCCTGGCCAAGCCAGGGAGCGCTGATAATTACACGAATTGTAATTCTAAACACTTGATGGTCA
>JAQFZA010000353.1:0-24838 GCA_034695115.1 Desoria olivacea | reverse complement strand
ATAATAATGTTTTGAACAGAAACTATGTCTTCCAAGCCAGCTAAATATAGGTCTAGTCCGGCAAATGTCCTGTCCGGAAAATGGCTGTCCGGCAAATATCCTGTCCGGGAAATGGCTGTCCGGGAAATGGCTGTCCGGGAAGTGTCCAGTCCGGAAAATGTCCAGTCCGGTAAATGTCCACTTTTTAAGTCCGGCAAATGTCCGGTCCGGGAAATGTCCGATTTGACCGGGAAATGTCCGGTCCGGGAAATGGCAGTCCGGGAAATGTCCGGACACCTTCCGTCCATGGTTGGGGAGTTCTAATCCCTGGCTCCCCTATCGACTATCCTGATGTCCCGAGTTTGAGTGAATGTTTAAAGTTTATGTCAATTAATTAGTGACTGGTGAATGAAGACTGGATTAACGGCATAAATGGGAAATACATACATTAAAGTGAGTTTTCTTACGTTCTCGTTTTTTTCATCAGATAAGTTGGCTGATAGAGTACACCAATTTGGACGAAACTTTGCAAGAAATCTTAGTCATCTTTTATACCAAGGGAAATGACCTATTCTCTCAGACGGTTTTACAAGCAGGTGCTCGACATCAGACTGCCAAGACGAAATTCATATTTGATGCTGATAAGGGGATCATCAGCCTCGGTGTGTTAATCTATTTTTCGCCATTATGACTTTATGATCTATACTTGCTAAGAAAACATTGACATGGCTGTCAACAGTAACATTTCATACGAATTTAAATAGTTAATTTATAACTGTAATTTTTTTTATGATTTTTTCAGAACAGAAGTTGCCCATGCCATGGGCTGCTTTTAATGAGACTCCTGATTTCCAGGTTAGACCATTCAAACGTCTCATTATCATAAAATCAATATCCACCCTCGTACACTTGCAGCTTGTTTAAATAAATCAGCTTTAGTAATTCGGTCAACTTACACTTTCATCAAAGTCCAACCAAAGAAACAAAGAAGCCTACCTGCCATGAAAACACCCACATCCTTACATATTGATTTTTGACTTGTGACTTGCTGACAAACTAAAAGTTTCAAGTCTCAATTCTATCTTAGATCCCTGGAAATTCGTAATACCTATTACAGATATACAGGCGTTGACCAGAGAGTCAACAAAGTTTCTTGATGAACTCCTTGTACTTAGAATTGCTTTAAACTACCTTCAATTTTATTTTCTACCGTAACCAAAGCTTTGTTGACCTCTCTGATCATTAGACGATTTTAAAAAAGGGAACTGTATACTCCATCACTGCTATTATATTACGACTTTGCTGCGACTGTAAACTGTATTATCAATTTTTTGTACAGAAAGTAAGGCCTTCAAATCCCATACAATTTTTATTCACAAGAACTCCTACTTCGAAAGAAAAACAGGGAAACAGCTACAAGTAGGAGGTAAAAAAAGTACGGAAGCCCATTTGCATAATAGCCCATTGTCTTTCATAAACAAATGGAAACGGTTACTCGAGCCACGGCTGGATTGAAAATTTGAGAGACTTGGTTAAGTTTAGACTAAAGCATCCAATTCCTCTGTATCTCTATCTTCCCCCACAAAATAAAACTTATCTAAGTATATAACGAGGTAAGACAATGCGTTCGGAATGCAAATGATTGTATACACTTCCAATGATTCCTTCTTCCTATTTTTACCAACATCTCTTCTTCTTTACTCAAAATCCCAACTTCTTCTGAAACTTGAAACCTAACAAACAAACAAACCTACTTGATACATCTTTAAAAGTGAAATTCTGGTGAAAGGTCAATAGGATGGGATTGTGAGCTTTTTTTTGCTTCTGCAAAAATTAGGAAATCTTTTTGGTTGCAATATGTTTCATTTATAACCAATTTCAGTGTACGATCAAAGTCATTATGAATTTATGACTAAAATCTTATGACATTTGATTTATTAGCGTTGACCAACCATGTAATTTAAGATCTGCAGAGGGCATTACGTTTTTTTAGTTAAATCACAGACTTGTAAAGGAGTTTAGTCCCCGCCTAACGGGCCGCTTAATAAACGATTTGTGAGTTGTAGTTGTAGAGGATTAAATCAATGAAGAAATTAGTACCTAGGTTTGTAAAAAAAGTGTAGTCCCTGTATTGGGTGCATCCCAACTATATGTAGGCGGGCTAAGCCTCTTCTTATACGTATGTTCTTTGATGTAGAAACTGCCGGAATACCAGAACATCATGAAGCTGCATGATTTGTTCCAATCCTCCGAAGGTTCTTTCTGGGATGTCTATTACAAGGTGAACCCGGACAGTAATCTTCTCAATTGGCTTCCTCCATTTGATGGTGAGTTTTTTCCACTTCTTTACAAGGATGATTCTTAAGTTAAGTAAACTATTGGCCCAGGAAGTGATGTTGGATGTTGATGTTAAATGCTAGATTTGGCTTGTACCACCCTTTGAAAAAAATGCACCCGGCTATATCCCTCTACCTTCTCTCATACCCGTTTTTTTGTACAAGGGCCAATCCGCGTGTGTAACAAGTTAAGCATTTAGAACTTCCAACGGCCCTGAAGAACATTTGCTTCGAAAATGAAAACTACTATCTAGGATGGACTTCTGGAAGATGAAGATAAACTAACAACTCCTGAATCCTCTACGATAGACCCCTTTCGTAATTCTGATATGATGGTACTGAGTATTGAGAGTTTGATCCATTAGGAAAGCATCCAGGAAGATCCGAAGATATACAGTATACATATGTACTGACTAAACTTAAATTTCATGGCTGGAAAAGAACTTTCACTAACCATGTCTTCTTGTACATTCTACATTCTACAGTCCACCACCATCTTAAAGCCTAGGGATACATAATATAGGAAACATACATACATACATTGAGCTACACGTTTTGAACTTACAGGTCACGCAATGTTGGTCGGATCCGAGTATTTCTTCACGTTTGACGGGCTGGCATACAACTTCACTGGATCTTGTCTCTATCTCTTGGCTGGTGATCTTGTGGATGGGAATTTCTCCATTTCCGTTCAGTTCAATAATGCGTCGGCTGGACAGGCTGAGCGGCCTTATAACATCATGATTGCTTCAGGACACAACGTTCTTGTCATCGACATGGAACAGAATGTAAGCCGTTCTCTACTAGATGTTATCCAAACCATTTTTTTGGGTTGAAAGTTAAAATCCTCTCAAATTACCCAATTCTGGGATTTATGACTTACGCCATTAATATGCAAAGTGCAGCCAGTGCTATAATAAATGTTTTACGGTAACAAGTTAACTGACATCGCAGTCATAATGTTGATGAATTGCTGTACATATTATATAACTGCACAACTCATGTCTACATTTTAGGTGCTTTCGTAAGAGGTGACCCAGTTAGTTGGGCTCGTAGAAAGAGACGTTATCCGCCGTCAGTACATGTTGTATACACGTTCGCACTTTCATGCGTTGTTATCAGGTCGAAGTTTAGTAGAGGAATTTAAAAAAAAATCATTTTGCAACCAACCAAAGTAAGGTAGGTACATATTATACAGGTTGGTTTGTCGTATTTCATTGACTATGTGGGCTGTACTAAACGGCTTAGAACGCACGACGGTTACTGATATGTATAGTTTACAGACTGAATTCTTCTGCTACTGCTGTACCCAAAATGGAAAGTCTGATGGACCTTTGGTTTAGTATTTTGATATGTGTGCGCCAGCTCCCAGTTCGATGAAGAGATTACCCGCATCTTGTACATATATATAGCGTGTATTTAGGAATTACATTGGTATGCTAAAGTTGGTCAATCACTATATTTCCTGACTTAAATCAAGCCCAGGAAAGTATAACTGCAAGTGAGGAAATTGAAAGTAAACGTGAAGCTCTCCTGACAAGGAAAGTAGGACGCTGTATGAAATAGGACAAGTAAATGAGGGACTGTCGTAATCTTTTAATGCCCTTGACGAAATGTTTTATAACAGGGGGGGGGCGGTTGGGGTTAGTCACTTGGTTTATATGTCTTGGCATATTCAACATCGATGTTGAAAACTAGCAATGCAACGGACAAATTCTAACTGAATGAACTTTAAATTTGTTCCGATATTGTTTTATTGTTTGTGCTATCGTATAAACATTTTTGGTGCATAGTTCCGAAATTTTGAGCATTGAAAATATGTATTGAGATTAGAGCTTACCGTTCAAGATACTCGTATTTTGGTTATTAATCGAGTTTCTTCAGCCATAGGGAAAATAATCAGGTTACTTAGTTGCTCAGCTAGATCAGTTTTGCGGGATATCAGGGTGGAAGGGTAACTAAGAAGAGAGACTGTCATGTCAGTAGAATTCTGACACTTCCGTAAGCCCATGGCATCAAAGTTGCATGCAAAGGAAGGGAACAAAAAGGTAGACATCAGCCACGAGGAAGTAGCAGACGGGTTCTTCGGTGCGGTACGGTGGTGGCTGATGGCGTTCAAAAGGCTACATTTGCATTATGTCTTAAGTAGGATGAAGGAAGATGTATGTTATGATGGGCCATGAATGACTGGTGGATAAACTTTATTATAAGGAGATTTAACCTAATCGATTTACCTAATAGACAGAAACTGTCACTCTGACTAAAGAGCGCATACACTTCATACTTTATACCAAAGGCTCAAAAGATGAAGACCTAGCTAGCAGGGCTTAGGCGAAAGGGGCTCTTAGCCAGGACTAAATGCATGACGGACGTCTTAAAATATTTTATTTGAGATGAATATGGATAGATATTCGATGGTGACGTTGTTGTATTAGGTGGATTTATTAGCCAGTTTAACATGACTGTAATAAAACTCTTTCTCAGATAATTTTGGGTTGCATAGTACCAAAATTAAAACAATGCATTCGTTTAAAATATACTTCATACTGTATTAACAGGGCCTGAAAGATCCAAAACGTGGACAACAGCAAATCCTCAACCTTCCAGTTCAAATGCAGAGTCTCAGAGGTTTCAGAGACGGAAATAAGCTAGTCGTTGAAAGTCCGAAGGGCTTTTCAGTTTCCTGCAACACGGTTTACCGAATTTGCCAATTCTGGATCTCTGGTAAGTCTGCTGAGCTCATACGTACAAATAACACAATTACAATCATTTACCATCTTAATTACTGCAAAACCAATAAAATAACCACGATAAAGTAGTTGCATTTAACAAAACACTTCTTTTATTCAGGTTGGTATTCAAGAAAGACGGCAGGGTTACTCGGAACGATGGACGAAGAACCTGCATCTGACTTGACATTGACCAATGGAAAGCGAGCCAAAAGTGTTGGCGACATGGTCAAGGCCTGGCACTTGTCTGATGACAGTGATGGTTCAAATTGTCCAAGTTATAATACCAACAAATCAAAAAAGATTCTAAGAAGCCAACAGGAAGCTGGCCCGTTGGACTCCAACTCTTCTAAAATTGCATACACGTGCCAGAAACTTTTCCGAAGCAAAATGTCCTCACTCCAGCCTTGTTTTTCTTCGGTGAGTTGATCATACGTCAAAAATCGTTTATATCATTACAGTTTACCTTTCTATGAGGTCTTTCGGACTTTTTCTTCCCGTCACACATCGTCATCATCAATATGTGCTGGAACTTGTCTTGGCTTTAAGATGCCTCATCTAATCTCGACCATCTTTTCTATATGAATCTTCATAGGAGGATGTTTGTATTCTTACCATTTCTCAGACTCTTATATTTCCTAGAATTCGGGCTATACGTTCTTTCTCCTCCTTTGTATAAAAAAAATAATGACAAGGTAGTTAGGAACTGGGGCATAATCTTCCAGCCGTATCAGAATGCATGGGAAGTAGACGTAGCTATCTTTTGGTAATGAAAATGTCTATGCGTCTCTAAAAACTTGAGTTGCAAATTCCTTTTTCAAAATTCTATTCAGCCTGCATGTTCGGACATTTGAAATGTAATGTATTGATGGGAGGAATAAGAACGGGCAAAGAAAGGGATCTCTAGTCGAATTTAAAAAATGTTGCACGACTTCCAGCTTAGGATGATATTGATGAATGGAGATATGAGAGTTAGGAATTAGGATGTTATGAAGATCCAATCCCCGTGTATCCATTATATCCCGGAATATTCATCATTATAAAGCCGCATTAGTGGTCTTTAAGTCTTACTACAATATAAAAATGCAAGAGTTAAGTTGACAAGTGAACGGAATACTTTATCAGGTCAAAGCCGATCCTTACCTTGAGATGTGCCTGACGTCTGGTGGTTATGGGGGTGTTAGCGGTGGCTCATCTTCAGAGGACTCTTCAGGGACCGTTTGCACATCAGCCATGGCTTATGTCTCGACGTGTAGGACGAAAGGCGTTCTCCTAAAACTTCCTTCCATATGCATCAAGTAAGTTTAATAGTACATAGTTCCGAAGTATTATGTATTAGGTACATAGTTCGGAATGCATGAAGGAGTATTATGAAGTGTATTATTAAGTACATTGATAGAAATAGGTATGTCACAATTTCCCTTGCCTCGTATTAACAAGTTTGGCCTTTAATATAAGAAATCTAAAATATAAGTTTCACGGTAACTGCAATCCGAAATCCGAATATAATGACTCGTTTTGACAGCCTTAATATGGTGGATGGAATTTTGACAGTCCGTTCACGGCGAAAGCAATGCATCTAAGATTTGTCTGAGAGATTTCATGAGTTGAGTAGGGTCTCAGACTCAGACGGTTGGTTCTCTGGTCTAATCTGTCCATCATTAAGTTTGTAAGGGCAGGCGGTTTGTAGCATTCAGCTCTCTTCCGGATTGGGGTGGTTCAGACTTCGAAAAGAAGTGATAAGACATAACACGGGGTTGTATGAAAATGCAGGTGCGATATGAATGGCGAAGAGATGATTGATCGGGACATGAAAGTGATCAGTTCACCGCCGGCTGGGAGTCCCACGTTCCGTTCTACTGACGTGGTCTTTATTGTCGAAGCTAAAGATTGTAATCGGGCACTTCGGGCTAGAAGAAAAATTGACGTTTTAGTCAAAAGTCTTGAAGAGGAGTTTGGAAAAAATAACTTTAAGCAAAACAGGTTCGCTTTACAAAATACTTATCAGCGTTTCCGTCAACTTCTACCCTCTGTGCTTTGTATTCTAAAATACTGTTGGTAAAATGATATATATTCAAAGAGTGTTTTTCATGGAAATCCGCAGATATGCAGCAGTTTTATTTGGAGGGGACGGAGTGTATAACCAGCCTCATCCAATTGTACATAACAATGAAGTTTTCACAACTCCTGAAGGGATTGGAAAGTATCTTGCTAGCCTTTCTACAGGTTTGTATTTCTGGTTGGGGAAAGTTAGATGAGCATGTTTCGTTTACATTGGCTAATATAATTTCAATTCAATGCTGTGAATCAATCACAATATTAGATCATTACACATTTATAGATGATTTGTCGTTCTCTGTATTAATGAAATGACTCGAAATTCTGAATCTGATACGTGGGCTTTTGTTTTAAGGAAATGGAAGCCTAGACATCTTTAACGGGATCTGGTACACTTTGCAGAAGCTAAATTTCCGGCCAGGAGTCAGCAAGACATTTATCTTATTCCCGTGTAGCTCTTGTCAACCTCAGCATATGACGGTTAGTCTGGTACAGATATTTGAAAATGATTCTGAAGTGCTGTTCTGTTGAATGTTAGAACACCAAATGATTGAATATTATTTGGTATTGTTATCGTAATTTCAGATGGACTTCTCTGACATTCATTACGCAATGTTAGAACAAGATGCTACTTTACATATACTTATGAATGACGACGTGAAAATAGATGACAAGGGTCTCGTGAAGAAGTTTTTCGGTAATATTTGCTATCCCTGACTTGTTTGTATTTACTAAATACTTCAAAGAAGTATGGCGTAGCGTAATTCCGTAGTATAGATCACAAAAAAGCTTTTGAAAAAAGTAATTTTAAATCGTATTAGGAATGGATAGCGACTTCGTCTTTACAAAGTTGGATGGAACGAAGAATCAATTAAAGGGAGATGCCAATGCCCGCCGTCAAGTAAAAGTCCCCCGAAGTGTCCTCGGTTACTGTACCCCCTTAGCTCTGCAGACGAACGGTAAGTAAATCGACAGCCCCATTGAGTATTGCAGTATCGGTTCGACTTTTTTTTAGAACGTTATAAGCTATCGAACGAAAGATTACTACCAAACTTATTCGATTCAGAATAATGACTGATTTCGTGCACACCAATCCAGACGTTCTGTTCATTCTCAAATCTCAATACTGCATGATTGTATGTATTTTTATGCAGAAAGTCGGTAGGCCTTATCCATTTCATGGGAAGATATCGATAGAAAGTAAAACTTTTCCCATCGGGTTGACATTAAGATGGTGTCACTAACTGAATAAAATATAATCATAGCCTTTTCCCCTCAGTTTTTTAGTATAATATTACTTCCAGGTGATTGAGAGGATTAGTGAAATGTCTCGCCCTATTAAGGACAAGAGCGGTTGACATAGTTTATGTACGTAGTTTATCAATAAGATAATTTGAAGCCGTCAGTCTTGGCCCATTGCCTATTGTATTTCAATATCTTCCGTTAAAATTTGATCATGTCCTTTTGAGTGGTACTGTATCGAAATCATCATTTGATTTAAGACTAGGTTCTAGGTTGAATCATAGATCAGAGAAGAGGGATCAACATGTGTACACTAAATGTTTCGGTTTTTTTGCAGGTACTGTTTTCACCGGTAAGAAACTGCAAAATAAACGAGAGGACATGGTCCAGCTATTTACAACCGTTTTTAGTCGTCGTGTGATACAAACCGCTGAGCCTGCGGACTGTCAGACTTGCTATTGCTCACCCAATGATGATGATGGTGTCGGAAGAATCGAATGTTTTGTCTGTGGATATCCTAGATACAAATCCATGCCTGAGGTACTATATTCCTGTAAATACTGTATTTTGAACAAACATAGTTGTGGAACAAACAGAGAGTTTGTGTTATAAACGATAACGAATTTCAGAAATTTTCCATTCGGAAACTAATTGCAATATTAATGCTCGATAAATCTACGCGTCATTATCTATTGTTTTGCTGTATCAGAATCCCAGGCTTATACATTAGTGTAGAGATATGCCTAAACTGTTTTCGAACTTTTTTTGATAGGAGGACGAGGACGACAAAAATGATGTTGATTTTCAGCGTCCACCTAATACACTCCCTAACCCTAATGAGCTGGACCCAGACGTGGAGAACGACGCAGATGAAGACGGTAACAATATGTCGGAGGACGATGATGAGGAATGAAATTTAAATATTACGATAGAAGTAACTCAATAATTTTTTTTAAAAACGTATAAAGTTTTACTAACATGATCATAGGTAGCTTAGGTATGTGTATATCAGATCAATACAGCATTCATTTAACTAAAACTTAGTCTACTTTTTTAAGTAAAATAAAATACGGTGATAACAATTCGTCTTTAATTCGCCTTATTGCAGCACCAACTCAACGCATTTAATTACATACTATAAGTTGTATGATATGTCCAGGATAAAACTGTTAGGTGTGCACCAACAAACCAAGTACTTTATAAACTCAAAAAGCATATATTACATATTTAAAGAGAACATTTTTTTTAGTTGTAAACATACAAATACAAAACTTAAAAAATACGAATATTTTATTACTGCCACAGGGATCATAAGTGTATAGAGATCATAGATATTTATTACAACTTTGGCTGATTGTAGGTAAGACGCATCAATAGAGACGGCCTAAGCCCTCCGCCGGCTCTCCCGCAGAATTAAGAACTTGTTTGATACTTTTGATACGCTGGGCTAATTGAACTCTTTCCTCATCCTTTCGTTCTTGATGACACAATTTTGACACCGAGACTACGATTGCGGTATTTTCCAATGTTGTCAGTGCATCTACAAATTTCACTGTTTCTGCAGAAAATTTTCCATCGCCGATACTCTCAATAAACTTCACTCGCCCAAAGTCGATGCAGTGCTTAACGAAGTCTCCAATTGTCTTCCTCAAATAAAGTTGCGGGACAAATTCTTTCAAATGCGCGTAGAAGCTGTAAAATAAAAAGTGATCCTAATTACTAATATCCACATACTGACTTCGGTGTATACAAATTCCAAAAAGCACGGCAAATATACATACCGACGATGTTCTTGCTTAATTGCTCTTGTTTGGTCAAACGAGGCTTCCGCATCGCCATCTGTTCCCCAGGCAGCGATTTGCGTCAAAATAGGAAAATTTCCCGGAGGAAATTTCCTCTGAAACGAAATAAAATAACCAGTTATAATTTCGAATCTTTCCGTAAATTTCAGATCCAGACAATCAGAGCAGCCTTCACTTAATTTACCTTCACGAAGGACATTCCAACATACGAATCCTTATTGCACCTATGATGACAGCAAGTAGCTATCACAGCTCCAGCCACTTTGATCAAGGCTTCATTCGATAAATCAAAAAGCGAATGAATCGCCAAGTCTGAAACAATATATCTCGTTATTTCTTTACAATAATTTATAGTTGGCCATGACAATTAAAAATCATATCTGAAAGTTAAGAATTTAAAAACAATAATCCAACCGGCTGCATTTCCACAAAGATGCTTAGCGAGTCCAACGACGAATTTTGTGCTGTTTGATTTAACTCCAGGCAACTCAGCGACTACTAAGTCTTTGATGTCAGCTCGAACTCTATGTATTTCGAGACCACTGTCTTTGAGTCTATTATCTTGCTTATGGCGTGGGCTGGTCAAGTCAACCAAAACAAGGCTGCAATTTTTAAGACGCTTTTCTAATATAGCTAACGCCACATGATAGCTTAGAGTTCCTATAAATTCAAAATAGTTTTTTTTAAACAATGCCTTTTCTTAATTCTGAATTAATGAGCAAATTAAACCAAGACCTACCTCTTCCTGACCCGTACTCAACATAACAGGTTCCATCCTGGAAAAGACCATCATCTTCCATGATCTTTAAGATAGAGCCGATCTGAGCCAAGTGTTTTGCAGCACTTGTCCCAATGTCACTTCTCACGAGCTCGCGACCAACAATAGGATGCACTCCATACCTGGTCCGCATGTCAGGAACGTCCCTCTGATGAAGACTTATGATATCTCGGATGATGTCGCTATACTCAGCATCCGTAAGATCCGACGAGTACGTATAGTCGTAGTCCCTAAACGACATACCAGGGTGGTTTAGTTTCATCCTAGCTCTTGTCTCCGGATTATCCCAAATGTTGACATCGATATCAACATATGCCGGTGTAGATTTTGGCCTATCATTGCATTTCCGCATATGCTGTTCTACCAAGTTTTGAAAACAGGTACTACAAAGAGAAATTAGAATCGTAAACAAAACACATAGATCACCAATACCAAATTGATCGATAGTAATAGTGATAAGATATTATAATTCATAACTCAACTGTCTGTTATTATATGGGCAAGGGATCCTCACTCTTCCATCGGGCATCACAAGCGTAGGGTGTATTTTTGGTACGTGCTCGGCACATAAATTACTCTCCTTCAAAGCGTTTAGTCTGCAATACCTCTTTTTGTCAATGAGCCAATGCTGACAACGAGGCTTCGTTGGATCGGGATCCATGACTCGTTTAACCTTAGGCTTCCTGTCCCCTTCAATGATGTTCTTTCGAACATCCTTCTTTGTTAATAAATCGGCAGCTGTAGCCGCAGGAGTAACACCACCGGCATCAATATCGACTTTAAATTCTTCCATTGCTGATTAAAATAGAAAGCAAAATTGTTGCGTCGTAAGTAGAAAATGAACTACACTACCCTCGTTTTAAACCAAACTTGAAACGTACATGGTAAACTTTTATTTTTTAAATCAACTTACCAGGACGAGTTTTTAATAAATGATTATTGTTCCCAAAATTTCAAATTACTTCTCAATCCCCAACACAATAGAAAAAGTTTTCCCGTGCAAGTGTGAAGTGCAAGAACAAATTAAAGTTGTTGAATGAATGTCGTACTTTGTACTTGTATGTAGGAAGTAAGGACTCGGGACACAGGAAGGAAGTATGCAAGTATTTCCGCCTTCAGCTTTAAACTTTCAATCCAGACACCGCAGCTTCTGTCGCTGTAAAAAAAAAAGGCTCTATCAATTTCTCATTCCACATTCCAACTCTGAACTCCCAACGCACAAAATGTACTACACGAAAAGGTAAAAACCCGATTTCAATTTTAAGAAGTTTCGGAAGCACTTACCTATCAAGAATCCTTATTGAATTACAAAATCCCTCAGAAACAACCAGAAAACTGGAAATTGTAAATATTGAAGAAGAAAAAACTTCTGAAAATCACAACCAGATTTGTCTTCGTCCTCCGTCTGAGCCGACCGCATGGAACAGACTGAACAGATGACGAGGTTGACAATGCGTGTCCTTCTCCTCTGGAAGAAGTAAGTTTGAAGCGGGTGCTTCCCGGGCGGGGTGGGTTGAGAAATTGTAAAGTGAATAGAGTGCAAGCTGGATGTTGAACGATGTCGCCCAGGGTTTGGAATCGTGGGACGAAGTTCTTGGGACAGACTGAAGTGAAGTTGTGGAAGTGGATGGATGTCAGATGATACGCAACTCCGTCTCATTTCCAGCAGCGGAGTTCCTCCAAATCCTTTCAAACAAAAACAAAAAACAAGACCTTCATCTCTCTTCTTCACTCTTGACAATCTTCCTTCGTCAATTCGAGATTCTTCATCCTCTCCAAGAATTTTGTCAACAAGAGGAGTCAAGAATGTCCCACAGCTCCCGAGTACAACACGAACTGCAGAAGACGTTTGTCAAGCTTATCATCCTCACCACCACCACCAGTATGCAGTAGGTAGGACGACCACAGGACCACACCAGTCCTCCTCATGTGATAACTGATAAACTGATAACACGTCTGCCTCTTTGTCTCTTTTCAACAACAATCGGCACCACCACTTCCAATAACCACCATCGCCACTCACCAACCAGACCATTGCGACCACATTGTCCACATTCAATTTGGCATAGTCAATTTCCTCGTATAGTTCATAGTTCAGCCAGGACATTCAAGGATACAAAATATTTTGACATTACACTTTCTCCGTTTTTTTTAACTCCGATAACTTTTTGATAATTCCGTTAGTCTGAAGAGCCGTGAGGGCACTTCGGGTTTTATTTCGACTATAATCATTGCATTATGCATTAGTAGGACATAGGAGTACTAAACTTTTTCCGAGCTTTGTCAAATTGTTGCTATTCCCTGTGATTTTATTTATTTTGTAGAAGGAGCAGATATCTCAGCCATCTTAGCCTCCTCAGAGGTCAAAGGGTCGTCAAATCAATTTTTTTCATCTCAGCTCAGACTGCATGTGGATTTGGTTGAAGATTGCAGATTTAAAACCCTGAGAACAAAGACAGACTGACTTGACTCATTGACTGTATAGCTGTATTTTGTATATGAGGAAGAACTTGAGTAAAAGTGCAAACGATTCTAATCTATAATCTGCAGTCGCTTAGGTTGTAGGCTGTAGGTGTTGAGGAAGTATTACATTACAAGAAGTTTTAGAAGGTCCCTTGTGTACGTAATGTCAATTTGTCAATGTAAGGCTCTTCAATATTAGAAGTGGTACATTGAGGATTGGCGAGCGATTGTCATTTGGATTGTGGATCATTGATGGTGGAGCGGTGGTTATATATGCATTACAGAAGTCATCCTAAAAGTTAATGAATCAATGAAACATTCACAGCATAACAACGTCCAGGTAAGCTTCATACTTTCTATGTTGGACCCTCTTTTTATTTTCTATTTATAATCCTGAAACCTGACGACCCTCATGTCCTTGCTAAAGCGGTTTTTAAGTCGCGGTAATTTAATTATGTGCTTGTAGAAAACACGGGCATGTATGGAGGAGGAAGGATTAATAAATCAAAAGCTGCCGAAGGAGCTACTCCTCCGGATCTTCTCGTTCTTGGACATAGTCTCGCTGTGCAGATGTGCCCAAGTTTCCAAAGCATGGAATCTTCTAGCTCTTGACGGCAGTAATTGGCAAAAAATCGACTTATTCAACTTCCAGACTGATATCTTGGTAAGTTTGGGTTTTGAATACTCAGCCAGGTAGTCTAGGCTATGAATTGAGGACGAGAATCGTATGCCAAGCATCTTTCCAAACAGGATGAACCTTTATTTATTTGGCAATTTGGCAAGGATAATTAATAGGATTACTTCTTCTCCTACCCTTCTGCCCTTGGTTGTTGATTTTGATTATGACATCATGGTATGTAATGTGTAAACAACTCTACAAGAGTATACAGGGATTGATTTACGTGAATTGATAGCCTTCTCATGAAATCGTCGCTTGACCAAAATTCATGACGTGTGAGAGAAGACAAATTTGGATTGGATATCTTTTATTTGTGTCACTTTGTATATTCTGTGTATTTGTATTGGGCAGCTACTATAGCATAGCATCCTTCCTTGGCCCTTAGTTTGGTCGGTAAATGGTAGTTGTTTAGAGTAACTGAGAGTTTAGGTTTTGTATAGGTTAGGCATATGGAAATGTCGAGTCCTGTGACGAGTTAATCATTGTTTACTTAATCTTTAAGTCTTGATATATGCAACCAGAGAGTGTGTACAGTATGTATCACATTCTGGCTTATGTTGTATTTGCTTATTGTTTTATGTGCATGAAACTGATTTTGGTTGGTTCATTGTCCTTGCTAAACCTTATACTGCCCTAAACCGTTATGCAAAATAGGTATGTAGGGTTATGTTACTTCGTTGATTGAACTGGTGATTGGAAATGTTCTTGGTTATCCGAAAGAAAGACATTATTGGTCGCATGACGCAAACCTCTTCTAATTCATTTCGCATTCAAAAGATTTTAAATTTGAAGGTAGAATTAGAAATGGTATATTACTGAATATGGATTTAAGCTTAAACTATCTAACAAAATAACTTGTCTTCATTGCAGTCTATGTTTAGGTAAAGGTTTTTGAAGGGTCATGTGCAAGGTTTACTGAATCGTGAATCTGGCATGTGAAAGTCAAATGACTATTATAAATTAGTAATATTTTCTCTTTCCTCAGCCCGTGATATTGGGATGTACGAACATTGAAACTTATATTCAATCGTGCTCTGCTCTGTACGGGAAAAAATAATCAGCAAGAGCTTTTACGGATTTTCCGACAAAAAATGAATTAGGATATAAATATCGATCGTCTGTAGTAAAAGCTCAAACAACGGACCAGTAAATTCCATATATGCCTCAATCAGCAAACATGCAATAGAATGATTGAATGATTTCGTAAGCTTTAAGGTTTCTAATTTGTTCCATGAAATATATTGTCTGTAGGCTGCAGATAGAAAGGTGGAATGGTAGCAAGCAAGTTATCAATCATACACAATATCCAAGAACGGAATTATGTCTCTGTAAAACGCTTGACGAATGAGGATCTCAAAATAAACAGAGTTTGTACACGCGACTAGCTATTAATGATAGTTTCAATTTTTTTTACTTTAATTAAAAGGCATGGAATCTGAATTTTATAATCCATATCTTAAAAAAGTAGGTATACAAGTAAGATATCTATAATTAGATAGATCAGAAATAATAATAATAACAGTATTTATTGTTGACCAAGACGTTCGTACCCAAATTCAAAATCACAAAATAGCCAATCCCCGTCAATGAAAGGTAATGCTCAGTCCTTCAAAAAAGGTCTTTCATAATGAAATCAACCTAAAACTTAGTTGTTTCAATACACTCGATACACAGTAAACTTAAAATTACAATTTAGACTTAAAACTTCATATATTTTAGCTCCCTTTTGAAAACATCAAAAGTTTGAGACAATTTTTATTCAATAGGTAACTGACTCCACAATATCATTCCCGGTATTTAAGTGTCGAATTTCCATCCTTAGTTTTCGGCCAAGCTGCGTGGCTGTGACAAAGAGGATCTTTTAGTAATTAGAGCAACCATTATACATATGGTAGGAAAAATACCTAGTACCTATATAAGAGTAGGTTAGATGAATTGATTAAACCCTGGAAAGGACGTTGCGTATTGGTTTTAATCGGCCAAAATATAAGTATGAATTTTGTAAAGCATGATGTATAGTGCATTTGTGGAGAACTTGAAACGAATGTAAAAATAATTGAATTATCTTGAAATGATTTAAACAGGGCACAGTTGTGGAGAACATTGCTAGAAGATCCGGTGGCTTTCTGAAAAAGTTAAGTTTACGAGGATGTCAATCAGTAGGGGACAGCGCGCTGAAAACATTTTCACAACAGTGCCACAACATCGAGGAGTTAAATCTAGAAGAGTGCAAACAAATTACAGACGCGTATGTTCCTCCTTATTATAACCTACCTCTCATAATCATGTGTAAATAGATATGTATCTGATGGTTTACTCTTAACTTGTACTTTGTAGGACATGTATCAGCTTAAGTCGAAATGGTCGGAAGTTGCAGCGACTAGAGCTGGCTTCTTGCTCAAATATATCGGATGAGTCTTTGAAAGCACTGTCTGATGGTTGTCCCAATCTCATCCATATCAACATTTCGTGGTGCGATAGTATCACAGAGAAAGGTAAGCTAGGATCGCTAACTTTTTTTTAAATGCACGTACTAACAACTAATGGAGCATATGGTTTCGGAACTTAAACATTTGTTTATCTTCCAATAGGAATACTTGCATTGGCGCGTGGGTGTTCCAAACTGCGAAGTTTTATCGCTAAAGGCAGATTATTCATCGACAATGAGGCAGTATTGCACTTAGCTAATTTCTGTCCTCTCCTTGAAGTCTTGAATTTTAACTTTGCTGCGGTAAGTTTAGCTATTAGTCTTTAGTATAGTAGACTTACTTGTAAATGTTTGATTGTATAATTAAATTTTATATGCTATTTTGTTACAGGCCCTAACCGACGAAGCCGTTCAAAAGTTGGCTCAGAGTTGTCAGAATATCCATTATCTTTGTGTGGCAGGCTGCGCTAACCTTACAGATACGTCACTTATGGCTTTAGCACAGCATTGTCACAAATTGAGTACTTTAGAGGCAGCGGGATGTTCCCAGTTTACCGATGGTGGATTCCAAGCTTTGGCCAGAGTAACAACCAATATATGTCTAAATTTTAATACTTCCATAAATAAGTTTCGTCTTTAAAGTTTAAACATATTTATTTAACAAACAGAACTGTCACTATTTGGAGAAAATGGATCTGGAAGATTGTGTTCTAATTACTGACAACACGTTGACTTATCTTGCGGGAGGATGTCCTCGTCTAGAGCAGTTGGTAGGGTTTTTTGTGATGTTTCTAATGTTTTAATTATCAGAATACTCGATGATCTGTGATAGATATATTATATTGTAATTTGTATGTCCTTGGTTAGACGCTGTCTCATTGCGAACTGATAACCGACGATGGTATACGACAGTTAGGAATGGCACCTTGCTCTGCTGAACATCTAACAATTTTAGAGCTGGATAATTGTCCTTTGATCACGGATGCCTCTTTGGAACACCTAGTATCCTGTCATAATCTACAAAAGATTGAATTATATGACTGCCAACTTATAACTCGTGCTGGAATTCGTCGACTTCGCGTAAACGACAGCAAAATATAACGAAGCTATGTTTTATTCATGTGGTCATTTTCTAACTTATTTTTTTGCTTATTGCAGAATCATTTACCAAACATAAAGGTCCATGCGTATTTCGCTCCAATGACTCCTCCACCCCCAGTTGGAGGATCTCGGCAGCGATACTGTAGATGTTGTGTCATACTATGAGCTAAGCTATTTAAGTTTAAGAGCCCTTCATGTTTTGTAACATTGAAGAGGTTTTAGTCCTAGTAATTCCTAAACAGTTTGACAGCCTTATCCTGTGACGTGGCCGTTTTTTGAATCAGGAAATTTCGTTTTCATATTATTTAGAGAGTAATTCAAATAATATGGCTTTGTGTCATCTCCTGCTACTGCTGGACTTATGGGTGCCCTTATAAACCGTGAATAAGTACAATATGCTACTAATATTTTAAAAATTTCGTACTCTCTGCTACTCTGATAACGTAAAGGAAAAAGAAGCCAGTCTTTGATTAATTGTGTAGATACTTGTTTGATATAGAGAAGAATGCATACCTATTTACCTATAAATGCTAGGTACATATGGTATGATGATGACGAATCAAAAAAGGACAATCCACTAAATTATTTCGGTAGCCTTATCCTACTGGTTCGACTTATTCTCATCCGTTTTCTACGTTCTATTATTATCAGCTATCAAATTGTTTGTAACATAGGACATGTTGCGTAGTTGTTTATTTACACTAGTTAATAATATCTCAATCGTAGCAGATATTCAATCCAACATTCTTGTAGCTGCACGACTTAGTCTGTCTCGAGAGACACACCAGGTTAATATAGCTTCTCCGAGTGCTTACAGTGTCCTCAGTTTGTCATATAGTTTAGTTTGTCATATTCTTCATCTCGAATTAGTACATAATAATATGGCGTTGTATATTATCGGTATTCGGATGTTAGGGTAGTTGATGTTTTTTTAATTACACTGAGATTATACCTAGGCTCGTTTTTACATACGTAAACCCGTTTTTTATGAACCTAAGAAGATGGAGGATGGAAGACCAACTCTTGTAATTACGTACGGTGTGTGCTACTATGAGTGAATTAAGAGTGATATAATTATACAATCTCTGAATCCGTTTTCTGATTTCCATCCAACTGTATTTCATCATTTCCTAGGAAGTCTATATGGAGTATATATTATCTGGTTTCTAAATGTGTAAGATTCTGCTATTTATTCAGATAACTCGCTGATACTAATAATGTTATCGAAATGATGAGCTATTGAATCCTCGCAACGTTACTTGCGTATGTAAGACGTCATTAATGTATGTAAGACGCTCTCCACTGTTTACAACATTTAAATGTATTTAAACAGGTTTCAAAACTTAGTCAGACGTTAGCGTGGTTCAATTTGGCATGAATCGCAAAAAGTCTTTTGAAACCGCTGATTCATAGCCGTGGTTTAGAGACCTGTTGTAAAATCATGTTAAAGTTACTACCGTAGATAATGCTGAAATGGATTTTCTACCGAAAATCGTATCCGAAAATATGTTAAGGTGGACCTATATCGATAACAATAATATTTAGGAGTGTATGTCTAGCCTAACTCGTCGCTTATTTTTTAAGTTCACCCGAATTTAGAGACAACCGATAGAAATAGGTAAATTAACGTCCGTTTTTAATATCGCTGAAAATATGTACTGTAAAAGTAAGATCTGAATAAACCGCAAAATGGAAATATTAAACACTTTTGCAGAGTATAGATTTAATATTTATTGTTGAATATGCTTGGCTTGAATAGTTTTGTAGGTATTTTTTTAGTGTTCTAATATTAATTACTCCCATTAAAATACTGACATCGTGAACTTATCGATTTGCACAATGATGAATAGCACAGAACACAGACAGTAGACATTCAGACGAAACACAGACAGAATAAATAACTATATGTAGTACATATCATTGTATCTTTTTTTAAGTCTGAACTATCCGAAATTTACTCTGGAGAAAAAAAATCGCAATTACGGTAGAATGAAGGTACAAGGTGCATAGGTATATATCTCTACAAAACGTATATAGGTAATACAAACTGTGTAATACTTTAAAATAATCCATATCTTCTATTTTTACTGAATCTCGTCACACAATAACTCACAACCTATTGACTAATGGACGTTTTCAAACACAATATTCTCCATCCAGGCTGAAAAGATTAAGCTGGACGTCGGACCAATAAAGTCCAGAATTGCGATAAACTAGAGACCAAACGTAAGGGATGAAAAAGTTCTCGGGCTGTTCTTCCTCTACGTATCGAAATTTCAAATCCGGAAATTTCTGGAAAACAGAAATACATATGTAAAACCAGATTATGTTAGTATTAGTTCTTGTCTGGGCTGGAAATCAGCTTAAGCACATGGTAACATACCCTAAGTATGTCTGGTGACCAGTGGAGAACACCGTCTTCAATACGCTCCATGACTTCGGAAACTCCAAGCTCGCCGCTTTCAGGGCCCAATCTCTTCGTGAAATATTGAATAACCTTGAGGAGTAAATATACATGTTGGAAAAGTTAAGTCGGCAATCAATCTTTGGAAATTAAATATCGATAACTCACAATGTCCAAATTGTAGACCAAGTCTTGTGTTGCGTCATAGTCCCTGAATGCGTCAAACACGTCTTTTTTGTACAATAGTGTGTACACCAAATGCCGGTTTTGTGGGAGCTGATGGGTCAACACGGAATTTAAAATCTCCAGTAACATTCTTATCACCTCTTCCAGTACGTTGATATCCTGGACCTACAGTGGTAATTAGATGTTAGAATAAGTTATTGAGGTCATGTGAATCGCAAATTCCCCAAAGCTGTACCGTTTCACTGGCTTTCTCTGATCCCGCCCGGCTGGTTTCTACTGTTGATTGTTCCTCTAGTCGGTCGATAAGTTTTAAATGGCGCTTTGCAAGGGTCTCAAATACGCTTATGAGTCGTTGTGCTACGTACGGATGTAAGGTTCGGAACTTGGACGACATATTTGCCAGGGCGGCTAAACAATTGGTGTGAAGATATTTGTCTCTCATTTTTAAAATGTTGTACTGAATTGTTCGTATTATGACCAGAATTATCAAGCCACCAAGGCTGATATCACTGATTTTCCTATCAGTATACCACGACACAGTCTTAAGAATCTAAAAAAAACAAATACCATTTTAGAGCCTAATTCGTAAGGGATCTCTCAAGCTTTCAATAAGTTAGCCTTACAATATCATGCACTTGTTGATTAAAAAGTTGATCTTCACCTGTTGAAAACAAACATTCGGAATCATCAAATTTGACAATCCCACTTATCAGAAAATTATTGATAACGAATTCAAAGGAGAAGTTGAGCGAACTTACTAAGGATTAGCATTACAATGAGGCTCATATATATATGATAAGACGTACTGGTTGGTGCGTTGTAAAGCGTTTTCAAAATCGGGAGAACCTGGAAATTATACATCAATGATCAAATAGTGCCAATTTGCAACTTGCATCATATATTAAACGGGACGGGGTACATACCAGAAGCTCGATATCAGAACGAGCCATGATGTACGACTTGAAAGCACTGTTACGATGAATCAGAAAGTATAACAAAAGTGTTGTCTCGTCGCTACTCATCTTCTCACAAATGGTTTCATATAGTTTAACATAGCTAATTTTAAACAATGGAGCTTCGATTGTTAACCCATCATCTCCAGTTGCTGAAACCACAAAGTAAATTCTTCTGTTGTATTTGTAGATGAAAAACAGAAACTTCGAAACTTTTCTATTGTTACCTGTGTCGTTTCCAAAAGTGATCATGGCTTCTCGATACGGATTTACTGTATTGCTACCTCCACCAGTCGTGCAATGATTGATTAGAATCAGGAGTAAGAAGACACATTGATTTGGAAGGTTGTGTTGCTTCAGTCCTTCCAGGATATCGTTTGACTTCGCCGCACCAAAACCTTTCCTCAACATATTCCATAAGCCACCTAAGGATGACCAAAATATTTATTAAAAGCTGCATTGAATGATAATGCTTCGGGATATAAATTTGTTATATCATACTGGCTACTCCAATTACAATACTGCCAGTCTCATCGTTATGCCATATCGAATATGGAGGTTCTTGTTGCTCCGCATAGTTTCTTAGAAGGGCTTGCGCAAGCTGGGGAGCCAAGGACGCTGGGGTTCCGTGCATTATCACTCTGAAATCGAAATTCATTCCGTTTTAAAACCAGATCCTCGCTTCAATTAAATGTCTAGTGAACAACGAACATACTTGAATGGGGAAATCTTGAACGCCGGCTTTGACCAGAACATTTGAGCAGAAAGCAGAACAATTAGGGCATTGACAGCTTCAAGATGAAGAACGTAAGTATTACTTTGAACCGGAAGCTCAATTATAATCTTCACCAACGTTTCCATCAGAAGTTCTAAAACATCCCCTTCCTCTAGTACAACCGCTCCATCAGTATCGTCTTCACTATCGCCTGCAGAAAATGAAACATAATAGAGATTACAAATTGTCCCAAGATTCAGATCATTTCACTTACGTTGTTACGTTTTATGCAATTGAAAAACAATTTTTCCTTACGAGATTCAAGAGTCTGAAATTGTTTAACGAAGTTCTCGTCATTCGTTGTCTCCACGAAATACTTACATATATTTCGGATTATGAATAGTGAATTGTAGGCTTGCCAAATGAACATGGTACTGAAAAACAAAAATCCTATTACAAATAGATCTCAATTGATAAAATAAATAAATCACCAATCCCATTCCGGAAACTCTGCATATGGGGCCAAATTATCAACTTACTCTCCAGTTTGGACGGATGACTTGAGCTCGATAGCTCGCAGTGCAAATACTTTGACCAATGATGGGAAATTCTTCGTACTCAGGTTGTTGACTATAAGACTATTCTTCAAGTTCTCCACGGTCGTATCCAGGAGAAAACTGTCATCTCTGAAAGATATAGAAACCATGTTATTATAGTCTTAAAGTATTAACTGAACTAAAAACACAATATGAAACATATTTTACTTGGTGAAGATAGGGCGCATGGAGTGTGAAAACAGCTTGTTCCATATCGGGTCATTTGGAGAGACCACATCCGGGCCACAGAATTTCAAAAGGTACTCATTCGTCTCTAAGTCATTCAGACTGCTGCAGCTAAGACCCATTTCGCCGGTAGTATTTATCTATTGGAAAGGTTAGGAATTACGATCCACGTCTATGGTAGATTCTGCAAGACTAATCCAAGTAGACCGGCTAAACTTCTTTCCTTTTTGTATTGTCGATTCGATTCCGGTCTTGCTTACTTCTCTTCTGCTACAAATCTCTCTACCTGTCCTCAGAAATAAAAGAACTTTGAAAGAAGAGTCTAGGATTTCTAAAATCCACGTACAATACAGAGACCGATTCTAATTATATCTACAATCCCACTACAGCCCCTGTACTCTAACTAAATCGAAGTCCCAACCAACGTCCATGAATCCCTGACATATTTTAGGGTCTGTTGTGGTCTGATTGATTGGGTCTTTACTGAGTTGTACGTACTTGTATTAAATATGAAATGGTTTTAAAATCGTGAAAACATTTAATGAACTAGATTCCTGGTCCTTTGTAACGTCAGTAAATAGTGAATGGTGTATAGGATATATTTCCAATTTGTTCCTAAAAACGCTAACAGGCAGCTGGAGAAAGAGTGTTAATTTGAAGCCCACAAAAGATAGACAGACTTCAAGATCAAAGATTGAAATTGTGAATTGACAAAGATTAGACAAGTGACAGAAGAAGTGGACTGAAGGTTGTTTAATTTTCCTAATTGTCTGGGACACGTCAACAAACAACCGCCGTTTGGTAATTACACCTAGACTCGTGACTACGACTTCTTACTCACTATCGTTAAGTTTCTTCTTAAATTAACATGATATATTCAGAGTTGTGTTTTACTCTGAACTTTAACATGCAATTATGCAATCTTCCGCCCGCAGTTCCTCACTATCCTGCGAATCACCTCCTGCTTAATTCAGTCAGACTACAAAAAAACTCTTCTTGGCTGAGTTTCTAGTTTCTACCATCAAAGAAGGAAAGGGCTGCAAAGGGTCTCATGTTCCTCCTGGGATGAACTTCACTTATATGTGTTTCGACACAAATCATAATCATGATGAAATACATATATTAATATTATAATTAAAATAATGATGGTAAGAATAATCAAAATAAAATAAAAACTAATTTAAAATGAGCAGGCCCTTGCGTTTGATTGTTTGCTTTCTGCTTTTCTGTAAATGTTAATCAAAAGTTAAAGACTTTCGAAATTCAGCTCGTTTCGGAGCTTATTAAGCGTTGGATTTGGATTGATAAGGTGTTTTTAAAAAAAGGATGTTTTTTGCTAAAATCGATTTACTCATACCCCCAGAATAGCCATACTTCTACCCCTAAAATAACTCCCAACCCAAGGGAGGCCCGAGGTAGGTTTTTAGCATTCAGATTGGGGCCTTAAGGTTCATTTATCTTATGACTTCGTATCATGTACAACAATACGCTTCAATTTGCATGCATCCATTATATCAATATGCCAATACCATCAAATTCAAATGACCATGATGTGACGACATACAGTCCAACTTATTTTGTTTCATCGCCGAGCCATTCTAAAATGTCCATATAATTCATTTTTGATCTTTTTGGTTTCATCGCCGAGCCATTCTTTAAAATGTCCAAGATGGCATCTCGTACATATTCATTATTTTGGGTATCAAAATTGAAAAACTTCAGGCCTCACACCTTATAAAATAGTCCCGGTGATAAATCTTCCAAAAATCAAGGTTCAGAAGACATCTGAGGACGAGATGGCAATTTAAGAATGGCTCGGGGACGCATCAAAATAAAATCGACAGCAATTATCCTCGGCCCCAGTCGTCCCTCATCTATTTTGGCGATTGCCTACTATTGCCTGCAGGATTTCGCCTATTAGATCCTGTCGTCACTGTATGTCAAAGTCCATTCATTGATTTAATATTTTTATTATTTTTAAAGCAATAATAAAGCCATAAGGGTTCCTATTTCTGTTTTTCGCTCTGAAAGTCTGAAATAATCAGTACCAAGTATATGACGAAGAATCAAGGCGGCAATTCGGAGAATAACATACAGATCATATACAAAGGAGACAACTTCAACGATCAGTTAGGAACTTTACTATGCTAGAACCATCCTGAGGACCAGTTAAACCATCCTTGGAAGGATGGTTTAACCGGTC